>JAPYZS010001103.1:0-26728 GCA_030522925.1 Trissolcus japonicus | reverse complement strand
AACGGAACCTCATCATGACTCATAAGTATGTTTTGTTCGAGGCGCCCAGCCTAATGGGTGTTGGCGCACTACGCAACCGTGAAACGGTTAACGTAGTAATCGATAAGAACTCTTGCCACAGCAACCAGACTTGTCCAACAGAAGTTGAAGTCAAAGCATCGCTATGGTTCGAGAGCCTAAGAGAGAATGGTCGTTCGAATCAGGTATAACGCTTCAGATCGCGCTCACTCAGCTTCTCCTTCCTCTGGATTTACTCTGAGTGTATCGAGCACAGCTCGTTCAATCCTTTTGAACAAAGGATAGCAGTCCTTTAAGACGAGGTGTCTCGGCAGGATTGTATGTAAAATTGACAATCTGAAACGGTTTACCCAGATTCAGATTACGCTTACATAAGTGCTGTTGCATGACCAAGTCAATCGGAAGTTCTTATGTGATGACTCCAAGAGCGTCCGAAGATATCGTTCGATAGGCCTTTGAAACGCGCAAGAGAGCTTGAAGCTGAATGGAGCAAAGCTTTCTCTTGTTGCGCTTGTTCAACAGATCAAACTATGTTAGAGCAGCATAAGTTACTATGGGAATAAAAAGACCCTTGTAGATGCTACGCATCACTCCATAGTCCCATCTATCCCCAGTTCGCTTTAGCTATTTTGCCCAGCGAGTCAAAGAGTTTTTCAGTTCGATTTCCAAGATTATCAACATGAGTGCTCATGCCCGCCAGCTTCTCGTCAAGGTGTACACCCAAATAACGAATCGTTCGTTCGAGACCCAAGGTCTCACCTCCCAGACGAATCAAGGGAGGTCTGGTGTGAAGTCTCATACCCGCCGGATATTTGAAAAAGATCATTTCTGACTTTTGGGCTGAGACCTCGAGTTTCTGTTCGACACACCAGGCTTTAATGGCCTCAACGACGATACGGCCTTGTGTTTCGATTTGCAATCTGGAGTCGCCATCGACGACGACAATCAAGTCGTCAGCGTAGGTAACTCCCTCAAGGCCTTGTCGTTCGATGTGTTTTAGTAGTCCATCGAAGACAAGATTCCAGCACCGAGGTCCAAGAATCGAGCCCTGAGGACATTCACGTTCGGTTTGCATTTCGACGTTCTCGTACTGATCCTTGATGCGGATTTTCCGATCGGTGAAATAGCTCACTAAAACACGGAATACTTTATCTGGAAAACCTTGTTCCCTGAGACACTGGAGTATCGATGAGATCCAAAGATTATCGAAGCACCAGAGATGTCGGACGCATCCCAGACATATTTGCTTTTCCGACTTTTTAGTTCGATGATATCTCTGAGTATGCAAATTGTATCCACAGTAGATCCACAGTTTCAAAAACCATATTGTCGGTCAGATGCAAAGTCTTTATGTTCGAAGACTGGCTGAAGAAGATCAGCGACCATACGTTCAAATATTTTGCCCAGATTAAACGGTAAGGAAATCGGTCTGTAGGATTTAGCCTCTTTCACATCCTTGTCGGGTGATTTTAGAAGCATAATAACCTAAGCCAATTTCCAAACACTCATAAATGAACCCGTTTCTGAGCAGCTGTTGCACAACTTAAAAAGATCCTCTATAACATGTAGTAATGCAGCTTTGAGGATCTCGCTTTCGATAAAGTCGTACCCTGGAAATTTTTGGTTTTTCTGACACTTGACTGCAGATTCTCTATCAGCTACAGTCAGCGAAGGTGTCTTATCGACACCTGGCGCCATTCTGCATATACGTCATACTTCACGCTGTTGCTTAGTATCATTCTGCTCAGGGTTGCGAGAAAAATGTATGTTCAGAAGAGCTTTGAATGTTTCCCGACGGTTCGATGTGATTGTTCCATCGGGCAACTTCACGTTCGAGATAATATACCGCTGTTCGGTTTTATCAACAGCCTGTCTGTATAGGAGTACTCAAGGCGTCTTTTCATTGAACTGGTGAGGCGACGCCAGCTCTTTTTTCGAGTCGAGATGATGGATTTGTATTTGCGATTAATGCGTTGCCTCGATCGCCTCGCTCGTTCGATCAAATCCTCATCCTACTCCTACTCCTCACACCCTGATACCGTCGCCGTAAGCGGTATGACAGTCTTTTCAGACGTGTGAGTTCTGGAGTCCACCAAGGTACGGTTTTTGCTCTAAACCTTCGTCGAAGTATGGTGGCATTAGCCGCAGTTTGAATTTTTTTCTTACAACGGATTCCACGTTACGGTCAACATCGTGGTCTTTGTTATAAGCAAGCAGAGCGTTCGCCAGTTCATCAACAAACTTATCCTAGTCAGCACGAGGGAGATCATATCATTTAATGTTTGTGATGGTAGGTTCGTATTGGGGCTATTGAGGTCGTATTGCGATAGCTCTATGGTCGCTTGTGGTCCAGTTGTACTTGACGGACCACTTTCTTGACCACGAGAGCATCTGTCGACTTACCGAGGTAACGTCTTTGTAAGACGAACCCTTATGGTTCTCAAACGTAGCCAGAGTACCTGATACGTTCAAGACTGACAGATCGTAGTGAGCAATAAATCCTTCCAGCTGTTCGCCGCTTTTGTCTGTGAGCCGATCTCCCCACATGGTTAATCTGGTATCGGCATCAGCGGCAATGAGAACCTTTTGCCCCTGGAGACGTTGTTAAACACGTTTGACAACGTGATCTCATGACACCTGAGTGCAGACACAGTGGCTGTTGCACAGGTCGGTCAGCTGAGCATTCGCACTTGACAAGGCAGTCCATAGGCCGAAGCCCGGGATCCGACCTCGAAAAGTGTAAGGCTCTTGCATCAAGATGACGTCGATGCCAGCCCTGGTCGCCACTGAGCGTAACTCATCAGTGTCATATCGTGCTCTCTTTAAGTTCAATTGGGCCACTTTAATACCCGATTTTTCAGGTACGGTCGGTGCTTCGATTACGTCATTGAGCTTGGATGGTGCGTATGTACTGCATATCGGGTTTGCTGTCTTTTGGGAGCTCACAGAAACGACTAAATGCATACCCCAAAACCCAGTAGCCGCGCTGGGTTTGCGTGGCGCAAGGGAAGCTGCGTGAAGCGTGCACCTTGAGATACCACGCGACCTTCTTCGTATCTAAATCGCCTCACCCAGGCATGCGGGACTCTGCCTGGGTGGACCACTTATTTCCCTAGCTACTCGTGGGAACAAAATAGAGCAGAGTCCCTGCATCAGGGAATGCATTGTTTCCTGCATCAGGGAACAATGGAGAAGGTCCAAAAACACCCATGGACCTCGACCGGCCGGTCGAGCCCATGGTCAACACCAGTTAGCTCTCCCTGGATGAGCTCAACATAAGCTCGGCCCCGAAGAAGGCTGAGAGAGAGAGACCGGCCCACAGTTCCGGAAGAAAAAATCTTTGTGAAAAGAAACGGAGAAGGAAACTTTGCGAGGCTTTGAAGGCCTCAGGAACCTCGGGTGACACCTCCTCTGGGAGGGAGCTAGCCAAGGAACCCGCGACCTTAAGGCCCGCGAAGAGCACACAGAAGGCTTCTCAAACGGAGAGACGAAGGGACCCTTCAGAGACCCTACCATCTGATAAGAAGGAGGAGAAGAAGAGGAGAGTGTTGGATAAGTCCTTCATCGAAGCCCCCAAGAACTCCATTAGGATGGCCATCGTCTTGAAGGACTACCCGGAGGTGCTCTTTAAGGAGGAGAAGCCACGGTTCGAGAGTACAACAGCGAGAAATGGCGTGTGCCTCATCAGTTGCACCGACGAGATGTCGGTGAACTAGTTGAGGCGCGTAGCACCGTCTCTGAGACCGTGGGCCACTTCCCGCTACCGACCCCAGAGACGCCGAACATCCTAAATGTGTGAAAGGGCCAGAACCGTGAGCTGGAGTCGAATCGCTAGAGCGTTCACTCTGTGGAGAGGCTGAACAATCGCAAGATTACCAGAATTGTCTTCGGAGTAGGTCAACTATCCTCCTCGGCTCTGGAGAGGTCGGGAGGCAAGCCATATTTCGGTATGGGGCGAGTCACCTTCCTCCTTGGTGACAAGAAGGAGCTGGAGAAGAATGGGCCTGAGGCGGGCTCTGATCCCACCTCCCCCTTTCAATTTAGTCTCTTTATGTTCTTGTCTGTCTCTAACTCTATTTTCTTTTATACTGTTCTTTTCTTTTTGTTTTTTCATAGTTTTCAGTATTTTTTCTTTACACTCTTTCTACATCTTTCTTTCCTATCTTTCTATTTTCTTCCTTTCATTTCAGACCCTGTAAAGGGCCCCCTACGGTCAAAGAGACACTTGACCCATGCTATTATCCAATATGATGAACAATATTGAGTGGACAGATCAACTTGCAACACTGTAAAGCTGCTACTGCCGTTGTGGCACAGTGGCTGTCAGTGCGGCACACAGCCATGGTACTGATACAAGAACCATGGATTTCAGGGGGGGGGGACTAATTAGAAGGCTCAAGGTAACTTGAGCCTTCCCAGGTAACTGGGAATTTTTTACTCCTCCACAGGTGGATAAACCCAGGACCTGTATCGCAGTGATACAGTCACTGCAAACCTACTGCCTGAGAACTGCACAAGGGACCTAACATAGTTGAGGATAAGGTTCAAAACAGAGGATGGTGAACACGAGGCGGTGATAGCCTCGGCCTACCTTTCACATGACAGAGACGCACTTACAAACGAACTGGTTGATCAATGCGACCGGACGAATGTAGACCTTCTTGTTGCCATGGATGCCAACGACAATCATGTCATCTGGGGTAGTGATGACATAAACCTGAGAGGGGAAAAACTGGCAGAATACCTGATGACCACTAACCTCAACCTTCTGAATAGAGGTCGGGAGCCTACGTTCAGGAATAGTATCGGGCAAGAAGTCCTTGACATCACACTGTGCACACAGAGTGCACAGGATATGATCAGAGGATGGAGAGTCTCGAGAGAGGCATCACTTTCTGACCACATTCATATACTCTTCAATGTCCAAGGGTGTGGACTACAGAGAAGGGCAAATAGAAATCTAAAGGCTTCAAACTGGAATGAGTACAAACGACTACTCATGGAAAGGATTAAGGCCTTTCCTACACGATATGGCACGGGTGGAAAACTGGACAAGGCCGTGGATTGCTGCACCAAGGCGATGATTCTCTCGTACGAGGAGGCCTGTCCAGTTGTTCAACCTAAGCCACAAAGTAAACCATGGTGGAGCACCAAATTGATTAGATTGAGGACCACCACAAGAAAACTGCTGAATGATGAAGCAGCTGAGCAATAAAAACTAAAAAGGAAGAGGATTGGACCTTCTATAAGGAGAGTACTAAAGCCTACAAAAAAGAGATCAGGGATTCAAAGGACAGAGGCTGAAAAGGCTACTACGAGAGCATTGAAACGCTCTCAGACGCGGCTAGACTAATCAAAGTTCTTAACTCTGATACAGGACCAAAACTCTAACAGCTGAAGAAGGAAGATGGGTCATATACCACAACGGATATGGACACTATCCAAGTTCGTCTAAATACACACTTCCCGGGACACCACGAGGCAAACAGTACTTAGACCGGCGAGGTGAGAACGAGCACGGGGAAAAACTGGATACTAGCGGCTCGGGTGGTGAACTTCCACAGATTAGACTGGGCGATCAATTCCTTTGGGCCCTACAAATCAGCAGGGCCCGATGGTATCTTTCCAGCGCTCTTGCAAAAGGGAATGGAACTAATAAGATTGCCATTGATAAGATTGCCCTTGTTGGGCTACTCTCCTAGAGCGTGGAACAACACAAGGCTGGCCTTTCTGCCTAAGACTGACTATACGAGTGCCAAATCCTTCAGGCCAATAAGTCTAACCTCATTCTGCTTGAAGATACTAGAAAGGCTTATTGACAGTTATATTAAGGAGTGCCATCTTAGCGATAGGCCTCTAGACACAAACCAATTTGCATATAGGGCGGGCTGTAACACAACGGCTGCCTTACATGCTCTCGTTAGCAAAACGGAAATAGAATTGGAGCAGGGTGGCTATACACTCACGGCCTTCCTGGATATATGTTGTGCGTGCTTTCCTCACACACAACCGAGAGTGCGCAAATCACCTTCAATCGGCAAGGCTCTTTTTTGCCGGAAGAGTACCACCACCTCCTCTAGGATTCAAGATACCCTCCGAACCCGGCTCCGGGTCCGCAGGAGCGCTACTCCCTGAAGACTTCTCTAAAGTCGTTCCATCAGTTCCCCGTACGAGAACCCAGGATGACAGGTGGTCCTGTGCTATCACTGTTGAAGAGACAGCGCATCTTAACTAGAGTCCAAGTTGACTTAAAAAGACTTCTCACTTACTCTCCAACTGGTGGCAAACCTCTGCCCCGCAGAGTCCATACCCAATTGGAGGACAAGTCGCTCAACAGTGGCTGAGCATTGAGAGCAACTCTGGCTGGGACATTTTAGTCCTCCGCCCTGCGTACTGCTGTTACATTCGACACCGATAGTGGTGCCCGGTGTTTTTCGGAATAAGCCAATAAAAGTCGACCCAGACGTCCGCTGTGTAAGGGGACAGACGTCTGATGGTCTTGAGCACTGACAACACGCGAATCACTTTGCGGTTTACAGCGAGTCGCTGTTCGTTTTACCCTGCTTTCATACTCAGTGGGGCATTTTCTAACAGGAAACGAAACCGAGTGGCTCGATTGGGAAAACGTGCGACCCTCGAATACTTCCAATTTTGTATACCACCGGGGTCCGACGAACCCAACTGTATTCGAGCCTGCACCATACGAGGTAAGGAAGGAATCTTGGGTGATAGCAGACTACCACCCCATCGCCGGCGCACGCCACGAGCCTTGGCCCACTAGAGCAGCTTCCCCTCGCCGCTCCGGCGCATTTTTGCTGGAAAGAGCGTTTGTGACCATGTGCAAGCACCCAAATCACCCTTCAATCATTAAAATACGTGTGCCCCTCATAGTTGCAGACTTTAACTATCACGTTTAATCATCATGAACAGTTGATCTTTCATTCGCGCTTTTAATTGTCACTAGACACATGCTAAGCGTTAGGCGTGTGTTTTAGATTACCTGTCTGCGAATAAATTTATGTCCAAACGCGCCCCCATTCATCGATCACCAAATTCAACGACATTTTCGTGGGATTTTTCTTTGTGAAAGCATGGTCATCAATGAAGGATTGTTTTAATCATTACCACTCAGCTATCGGACTTGAGTGTTTCATTGGATCTAACAAGACAAAAGTCACGCAAACATCTTAAAAGCAGACACGTTCGAATAGCTTTTAAGTTGTAACACGTTCGAAGCGTGACTCATGAATTGGAGTTCGAATTGCCTTAAAGCAAAAAGCCCTCGATATGAACAATGAAGTCATATCGGAGGCTAGGTGGTCAAAATGCCCTAAAGCAAAAAGCCCCCGATATGACAGTGAAGTCATATCTGAGGCTATACGTTCAAAATGCTTTGGAACTTTCTCAAAAACCGCGTTCGAAAGCTTTCGAGTTTCAAATCAGTTCGGCCGAGTGTGAGGAAGGCACACCCGACCAAACCGATTGAGCGTGCCCAAATCACACTCATTTTGGCAAGGCTTCCTTTTACCAGAGGAGTACCACCACCTCCTCAAGGATTCAAGATTCACTCTGAACCTGGCTCCGGGTTCGCAGGGGTGCTACTTCCTGAAGACTTCTCTAAAGTCGTTCGATCAGTTCCCCGTACGGGAAACCTAGGATGACAGAGAATCATTACCAGGAAGGCCACATCAACGTTGGAGCAGGGACTTCGCTTGCCGTTATCAACCAGGGTCGATAAGGGGGCTCACGCCCCAGCTGTCATCCTCCGCTACGGGGCCTAAACGCGAGTTCAGGCTGGATCCCGCGTTGCGTACGGCGTGGGAGGCGACCTATGAATGTCGCCGCAAGGTCGTCCTCCTCTTCTTTTTCTGACTATCCCGAGCAAGGCGCATTTTTCGTTTTTAATTTTATAATATTTTTTTCGTAATTCCATTGTACGCGAGGTGATTAGGGTCGTCGTCCAGACTACGCCAGTCATAGTGTCGCCAAAAGGCTAGTCTTTGCTGTATTCCAGATCTTGTCCCTAAACCGTGACTTAGTAGTAAATTTTTTTATTTGAATTAGTTGTAACGGCCACTACTGTGTACCACTTATTCGGACATTCAGCCAAAATTTGAATTTTTTCGATCCTGTTATGTCAATTGATCGACGTCTTGATTCAATTTGTTTTATTGTTCAATTTTAATGACTCTCAAGTTCTTTTCTATCCATGCTGATTCTTTTTCTCTCTTCGAATTGCTTAGAATAAACCAAATAGTCGATTGAATAGTACTGTTATTATTTCAGATTGTTGTCCGTCGATCAAACCAAGTATACCCCACACGAAGGCGATGAAATTTTTGTTTTCTGTGGCGGTGTATTTATAATAAAAACTCATTGAAAAATTGCAGGAGCGCGACATGGATTAATTGTATGAGTGCCGCCATGCGAGTTTCATATACTTTTTCTCTCCGTGTATCAATTTTATATTAAATTTATACAACTTACTGCTGCTTTATAAATTATTTATAAATAAGAATTCGTAAAATGTATACGAATATATTTTGAATATGTAAAATATACGTGAGATGTAATTTCAAATATGTTTTTGTCTGTGTGGCGTTCTAAAATCATTTTTCAATTAGAATTGTGTAACCATTTTTCAGTTTTAATTGAGAATAATGTAATTAGCTCAGCGCTGAGCTGATAATTATAGATTTTCGAACGATTCTTAGCATTATACATTAGTCACTTTCTGACTTATATAAACTCAATTAAAAATGTCTTACTATGAAAAAATTCAAGAGGGAACATATGTAACTTTTGGAATTTCTTAGTTAACCGCCCTGATAGCCAGATTTATGTAAACTTTTTGTAAACTTCATGTAAACAGGTTTACATAAAGTTTGCATAAATCTAACTCCGCATTGTGCAGGTAAATTTACATAAATAGTTTACATGAAATTTTTTTTTGGTAGGAGCTTCATATTTCAATATCTTATCGCAATTACTGTAGTTGCATAATCACTGCAAACGTTCATTTTTTAATTGTCAAGTATGGACATAAAAAATTCAAGTGTACGTAAACTGTCAGATTGTTTATTTATAATATATTAATTATAAAAATTTAAATGAGAATTTTCCACATTCTAACAACTTCTAAGTAATAATAGTAATAAATTATGAACTAAAACATTATAATAATAGAAATCTACATTTCGTTTTCATCGCCGAAAATATGTCTTTCTTGCAATCGAACTCTGGCATTTCGGGGGGGTCGATTTCGGTTTTGTGCGGTTCTGTATCGTTGTTGAGCAGCTCTGACGGTTTGCTTCATTTCAAACTCAAACACTGACTCAGGTATTTCGTCGGTTAACAATGCATTTTCATAAACGGCGTCTGAAAAATCAATAAGAAATATATTAAATGCTGCTAAACAGCTATTAAATTCAAGTGATAAACTCATACGAGTTAACTATCTTTTTACTTAAAATATTCCATGATTCTTTTTATTAATTATTAATGAAAGAATTAATTTTTGTTTTTACCTTTGATGAGCTGAATTAATTTGCATTTTCTCAGGGCTAATTTGGCGACCACGTTGCCGGCTTTTATGCCATACCAAGTAAATTGACTCACTGCTTCGTCAGTGATAAGAGCTTGTAAGCACATTTTCTGCGTCATTTTTAAATCAAGCCCCCCAATATATTTCAAGTATGCCAGCTGCAAAAAATATAAAATATTTTATACAAAAATTCAGTAAAGAAATTTTTTAAACTCAATCTATAACTTACAATGTCTTCGTATTTTTCATCAGAAATCGTTTGCAAGTTTTTCACGTCTTGTATCCATTGACAAGGTAATTCTTGTGGCTTTTCGCGACTGATTCGACCTTTACGAACAACTGCGTTTCGTATTGTTCGAAGATCTTCCTCTATTCGATCCAGTCTTTCATTTCTGAAAAAAGTGTAAATATATCTTATTAAAGCGAACAAAATTAGAAAAGTAAATCACCAGAATTTTTTAATAAATTTTTTAAAACAAAACGTTTCATCTAAACTCTTTTATGTTGACCGCTTTTTTTTTAATAATTCATTTTACTTGACAATTTCAACAAAACTTACTCATTTCTGATCTCTTCTATTTGTCCTCTGCGTTCATCTACTGGTGAACGCGAACGTGTGCGAGAATGTGTGCGAGAGTGTGTGCGAGAACGTGTGCGAGAGCGTGTGCGAGAGCGTGTGCGAGAGCGTGTGCGAGAGCGAGTGCGAGAGCGTGTGCGAGAGCGTGTGCGAGAGCGTGTGCGAGAGTGTGTGCGAGAGCGTGTGCGAGAGTGTGTGCGAGAACGTGTGCGAGAGCGTGTGCGCGAGTGTGTTCGCGAGTGGCTTGTACGTGACCCTGTCCGAGACCTTGCACGCGTGCCGGCACGAGAGCTTGAACGCGAGCCGGCCGGCGAGCTTGCACGTGAGCGGTGACGAGAACTTGTATGCGAATTGACTGGAGAATTCGTATGCGAGTTGATTGTAGAACTTGTATGCGAGTTGGCTGGAGAACTGGTGCGCGAACGGACCTGAAGAGGTGGGTCTGGTCTCGAAGGCAGTGACGCTGGTGGTGGTAATGGTTCAAGAATAGGCGCTATTCGAGGCGATGGTGTGAAGACGTGCTCGACTTCTCCTGCATGCCCTGCTTTCGGCGATGGTGTTCGGATTCACGCGGAATGCTGATGCGATAACGACTGCTCCGAAGCGTTTTTGGATATGGTTCTTGCGCTATGTGTATTAGATGTTGAATTCTTACTCAAATTATTTGCAAAGTTGGTCTCAATCAATCCTTCACTTCTGAAATAATTTCAAAAAGTATGAGAAATAAAATGCATTTGTAAATATGTAAATATGTTTATGTACAAAAATATACCTACCGACATGAGGTTTGTGGGCTTATCTCCGACCCTATCTGCGAGTTTTTTGTCAGTTCTTCAGTTGACCTTGGAAAAGGTGAAATTTCCTGCGTCTTGTCAGAAGATTTTTGTTTTTTATTTTCGGTCTTGTTTGATCCCCTGTCATCTACTTCGTCTTCCAAACTACTACTATTGTAATCGCGCCATTCATCTTGATCATCGTAGTCTGAATTGCTCTCTATGAAATAAAAATTGTATATGAAACTTTTAATTTTCTAACTTAATTATTATATTTATATAAAAATTATAAATCTGCTTTACCTGATGTGCATTCACTGCTGACATCTGAGTCCATGTCATTGGAAGAATTAATGTCTTGCTCCTTCTGTTGTAAAGTGGCTTTTACTGCACTCACTTTTTCTTTTGACACATTTTGAGATGTCAAATTTTTTTCTAAAAATACATAAAATACAATTTACAATAGTCATTTGAATTTTAAAATCAACTTTTTGTAACAAACAAATTACGAACCTAACTTTTCATCCTGTAACAGTGTTTTAATGTCTGCTATATCCTTTCGGTGATCAATTGTTCTTACTTTTTTCTTGGACGCATTATCTGATTCTGTAGTGCAATATCGTGGCGGCCTTCGCACGACACGTTTTGAACGTGTTTGTTTGTTTTGATTGCGATTCTCTTTTACAGAGGACAATGATTTTTTCTTCTTAGTTTCCTGAACAGATTAAAATAACAATGAAAAACATATCGATAGTTAGCTCATGATATTAAAAAACAGATAAAAAACAAAGAATCAAATTTCTGTATAAAATAAAAAATCTAGAAACAGCAAATACAAAAAAAGATAAAGGAACAAAGTAAATCTGACAAAGCAGAATGAAAATAATTTTGTTCGCATGGTCAGGAAAATGAAGGACGATAAAAAAATTGAAGTTCATAAAAAAATAATAACGTTACCTTTCTTTTCGGCATTTTTAATTTATTTCACAATTGTCCCCGCTTTATTGCAATTACATATATTAGTCAACTGCAAAATAGACACGATTTTCACAAAGTCGACACGATGTTATTGATCACTCTGATGATTTCTTTGTTTGAAAACCAACTCCTGCACGAAATCACGAAATGTAAACATTCGAATGTTTAAAAGTTGTAACTTGTAGCGCGTTCTTGAAACCCACAATGTTTTTACCTAACCTTTATAGGTAGTTCCTATGTAAGGTTAGGCAATATGTCTGTCTTCTTTTTGCATACCTGCGCGTGAGAGAGAGGGTGAGATGCGATCCCTCTGTTAACACTTTCAAATTTGTTTTGAAGCAAAAGTGGGTTACACGTGCCCACGGAAGTATTCGAGAAAATAGAAAATCAAGAAAAAAGTAAAAAGCACAAATCTACCGAGTACTCATCGTAAAATCTACTATTGTCATTCTCACACGAATATCGACGACCGCCAGAAATAAGAGATGTTTCGTATCGTACAAATGATCCGTGTCAGCACGGGTCATTAGCCGGTGCCTGGATCAACTTTCTTATTTATTGTGCAAGTTGTATCGAAGAATGAATGCACATTGCAATGAATTTAAGGGTAAGTCACAATTATTATTTCAACAATTCACTGTCATTATTTTGTATAGAGCATATTAGATTCATGAAAAAACAAATATTGCGGAGAAAAAAAATTCGATTTTAAAATTGCTTACAACGCTAAAACTATTTTAATTTTGCAGGTATTTTTCTTGATTCTGTTCCTGGGGACGATAGGCATCCTAATCAAGTTTACGAGTGATTTCAAATGTGTAAAATGTGCTGCCTGCGAACTTTCAAAATTGATTCCTGTCAAGAATTTTATTCGTGATCCAACTGGGTACTCATCGAAAAATTCAAGTGTAGGTTTTTAAATGTGTTCATATCGAGTTTACTTTGTGTATAACGTTGATATACTTGAATGAAACTAAACACTTTTTGTTTAAATTATCAAATGTTTAATATACCTAATTAAAAACAAACTTCTACTTTCAAAATGTTTAAACATTGTATCATTTGAAATAACTAATCTTTCACAAATCCAATTAAAAACAAACTTGTATTTTAATAATTTTGTAAAATTTATAAGATCAAAGTTGTTAGATATCTAATATGTTTTATGTTTATTCGATAGTCATATAATAAATTGTTCATTGTTAAATAATTTTTGTTATTAGTTTTAGGGCTGAATATTTTATCTAATAAAATTTCATATTTTAGGACTGTGTTACAAATTTTACTTCGAATTTATACAGTATATCAGAGGTACAGTACATCAGTTTGAAAAAGGCTCTTCAACGTAGAAGTACGCTTAAATACGAGATACAGTCTGTGCAGCATTTTCAAGGTAATGTTTGGGAGCATGTTAGGCAGAAAAATATTGATAATAATAATGACGATAGTAAAAATTGTATTCAGGAGCACACCCCATTTTTTTACATTTCAGTTAGTCACGAAATGTAAAATAATTTTAACAAATCAATTTTTATAATATTTGTCGACCAAATTTATCTATAGATCCATAGCATGCATTTGAAAAAAAATTTTGTTTACAGGCATGTCTCCGGCAAATCAAAAGAGCTTGTGGAACACAAGGAAACCTTACAGGCTACTAGGAGAGCGACAAAAACGTGCCGTCCAGAGAAAATATAGGCTGGTCCGATCGAGAAGACTCTATCATGAACAACAGATCCGGGGACCTGCGAATGCACAAATCACAACAAATACGACATCGCACAACAACGCAGAACCTACACCTGTGGTTGAGCATATTGTACGTCAAACATTCCCAGAGGTGCCCAATGAGAACGTCGAAAACCTCCACGTCCGAGAAAATGTACTTGCCAACGACTTGAATGTGACGGCCGAAATTCCTGAGTGTACCGAAGCGGACTGGGACAAGCTCAATTTTGCAGAAAAAATGGCTCATGCGTTTTTAAGTACTAGAATGAACCACGTTCAAGCGACACAAGTTTTGCGCGTACTGCGAACCCATAATTGTCACCATGACTTACCCTTAGATAGCCGAACTCTACTTAAAACACCAAGGAAGCCCGCGCAAATTAAAACTGTTCAACCAGGTGAATATTTACACTTGGGGTTGGAATCAGAGTTGCTTAAAATTTTGCAAATTTGTTCAAACGAAGATATTCCGCGCGTTTTGGAAATTGATTTGCACACTGATGGCGCGGACATTTATAAAAAAATTTCTGCTTGGCCATGGCAATTTCGAATCACTAATATACCGTCAGTCAAAAAACTTATTGGAGTTGCCGGGATTTACCGTGGTCGAAAAAAACCGGAAAACGCGCAAGAATTTTGTGAATCACTCGTTGATGAATATCTGGAAATAATCAAAAATGGCGGAATTTTATTTCGCGGGCGAAGAATACAAGTGCGATTTCGGTGTTTCATCGGCGATGCGTTAGCTAGAGCGTTCATTTTGTGTCATAAAAGCCATGGATCCACGAAACCATGTTCCAAGTGCCATGTTCAGATGGAAAAGTTTGAAACGATAAGAAAAACTAAAAAAGTAAGATTGCGTGTGTATTGCGGTGTTGGTCATCGAAAAAGGACTGATGATACATATGTTCTCAGAAATGATACTGATCATCACTTTGAGCAATCGTCGCCATTAGAAAATTTGGGTATAGGTTTAGTAACGCAGGTTCCATTCGAATACATGCATTTGGTCCTAATCGGTGTGGTAAAGAAGCTATTTGAAGCGTGGATCGATGGTGAACATAAAAAGGAAGCTAGATTAAAACGCAACAAAAAACGCTTAGCAGCTGATAATTTTCTCGCAATTTCTAAGTATATACCTTTTGATTTCGCTAGAAAACCTTGCGAACTCTTTGATTTTAATACTTTCAAGGCAACGGAATTCAGACAAATTTTATTATTCAGTGGTCCAGCGTTTCTGTATGGTATATTAACCGAAAATATGTACATCAATTTCTTACTATTGCACGCATCAATTAGGTGTTTAGTTTACTACTCAGAATCCGAATTTCATCTCCGCTTTGCAGAAATTGCATTAGAACGGTTTGTGCAGGGGTGTGAGTCTTTATATTCAAAATCATTTCTTACGTATAATTCGCACGGATTGTTACACCTCGTGGAAGATGTTCGTAGATTAGGAGATCTCGATTCTTTTTCTGCATTCGCGTACGAAAATAACATGATGCTGTTCGCAAAATTGTGTCGAAAACCACATCAACCATTGCAGCAGATTGTAAATCGACTTGCCGAACAAAGAAATCATGTAAAGTCCGCCTTGTGTAAAACAAAACCACATATTTACGCTTATGATTTACATCACCGGGTCGATAACACTAATGGGAAATATTATAACAAATTAAAAATGGGTGAACTTTTATTCAGCACGAGATCTCCTGACAATTGTGTCAAAATGAATAATGATATTTTCATCATCTCCGGCATAATAATGCAAAACAACGAATATTTTTTACATTTGTATCAATACACCAACAAATTCGAATTGTACAATGTTGGAATTTCGTCCATGGATATTGGAGTCTATTTGTGTTCCAATTTGCAACGACAAACCACTGTTGTTAGTATTAATAATATTAAAAAAAAATGTTTCCGCGCTCCGTTACAACGAACAAACACAACGTACTCAATTTGTGATATCGATATGAATGTCGGCGAACTATACGTAATTGTAGAAATGTAAAATTAAAATTTGAAGAAAAAATATATTAATTTTATTTATTTATTATTGTAAAACAATAAAATATATATAACATTGCAAATAACTCGTATTAACCGTTTAAACACCACTCCTAAAAAAACTCATGTTTGACATGTTTTTGAAAAAAATAATTTGTTTAACAAATTTAGTATTCTGCATTTCTTGCTACATTTTATTTTTCGAATGATCAATAATAAAGAAATACGATATCAAAACAAGAAAAATTAATTACAAATAACAAATTATACGTAACAGTTTATTTTACTGATGAAAATTGATTAACATTGTTAAAATAAAATAAATCTTATTCTTTTTTCCTCGTAAAAATATATTGACTATCGCCTGCTCGAATTAAAAAAAATTATGTAAACTGTTTATGTAAATCTTCCAATACAATGCGGAGTTACATTCATGTAAACTTTATGTAAACCGTTTATATTTCGGCTGGTTATCAGGGCGTATTATACTTTCAATTTCACGAACAAACAAGTTGATATTTTCACAGGAAAATTGCAAAAAATTAGAAATGTCTGAAAAATTTAAGTCATGCAGATTCTCACAAATCGATAGAAAATAGTCACACGTAAATATTGAGCAATAAAAAAAGAAAATAATTTATCGAATATTCATTCAATCTTGAATGACTATTTAATTGTTCGATTTCAATCCAATATAGGTAACACAAAAAAACATGCAAATATAAGAACCACGACACAATCGTATAAATATTATTTATAGATAATATATAAATTATGACAGAGGAAAGTTTATTTATTTCATCCAAGGAAACTTTGAAAGCATTCGTTCAAACATTTGCAAAAACCTTAATTATGACTTGGTAGACCTGATGCTTTCATGAATATTGTAACTGTTTATAAATTTTCAATGAATTGACGTTACCTTCTAGTAACATCAGCAAAAATGACATAAAATATTAGAATGTCACTGAAAGCTTCATAAAATTCGATCATAAAAGCTAATCTAAGATTCATATTTAGCCACGGTGAATGAAATAATCAATTGCATAACTTTCATACTTCAGATTCATCTTTTTTTTATAGGTGAAAAGAGAAATAGAAAAAAAGATTTTTTATATTATTCATTAAAAAAAATTGTGTACAAACAATTAAAAGAACATTTCATTTGAATTATTTCAGATCTTGTGGGCAATCGTTTATCAACATTTTCATTTTAAATGGAATTTCTAATTTATGGTAAATAAAAAATTTAGCAACCAATATCAAATAGCAGTAGCAAATCAAGTGACTGAACACAAGACTCCAAGAAGCAGTAAATATATGTAGTAGACATTTAAGATGTAGTAGACCATAACTTTTTTAATCGTTTTTCAATATAGTGTATAAAATAAAATAAAATGAATTTGTTATTATGTTCGCTGCATTTGTTTAATATTATTTCTTTTCTGTTTTCAATTCAACTAGGATACCTAAATAATGATAGAAATTTCATTAATTTTGAGTATTCTATTTTTTAAGTATTATGACACTTTTGCAAATAGCATATTGAAAAATGACACAGGAAAATAATAGCCAACAAATACCGGCTGATCTGGGTCTTATTTTAAGAGGCATTTATTCATTACTATTGAGGAGGGATCGAAAACTTTAGACGATTTACCGAACTACTCTTTGGAAGAGTAATGTCAAAAGTTTCGAAAGAAAGCGTTTTCTAGTTTTAATTTAAAAAATCCTATTTTTAATTCATAATGAAAATTAAACTACCAATGAAATATCTAAAAAAACAGAAATTAAACACACTCAACATAATCAACCGAATAAATGAAAAGGTAGAAATTAAACAATCAATGCAATAAATGGCCAAGCGAATAAATGAATGAACAAAGATAATAAATTGAACAAATAAATAAACATTTAGCTATATATTTTTTGTTTAGAATCTCCGCACAACCTAATTATAAATATTTTGAATATTGGTAATACTTATGCTTCTTTCTAATATATGCATTTTATTAAAATTTTGTATACACTGTTTTGTCAATATGCTTGAAGAAGGTACTATCCTAAAGATTTCTCTATAAAAAAAAAATTCTTTTGTTCGCCAAGTATTCTTGGTCAATTTTTTCTTTACAATATTAATTTTGTCATGAAATTGTATAATGAGAATATGATATTTTCTTTTCAATTTGCTATGAACTTGTACAAACTTTTGGAGCGTAACACAAGAAATATCCATACAATTGAAATGAAATTAACGTTAAATCAAAATTGTCTACTTTCATGAATATTTGATTTTTCTTAAATTTCTGTAGTCAATTTTCAAATAAATTTTATTTTTAATTTCAACTAAACAAAGTTTTTAATTGAAATACATAAAATGTAATCATATAAAAAATTTTTACTACATTTTGAAGGGGTAAATGCTTTGAGAAGATTTAAAATTAATCTCAAATACGACATCTATGAAATTGATCATTTTCAGAATGATGTTTTTATATATTTAACTTGTAATAGTATATTACAAGCTACGACGTTAACGGAGAACCGTTTACGGCACGATTAGTTCGGCCGATGATCTGACGCGTAATGATGTTTTTTCGACAACACAATTCAAACTGATCATTTATTCGATTAAATTTATTATTTTATTTTATTCATTATTTCAAACTGATCAACTATTCGTTTGAAAGAAAGTGAATAATCTCGACTTATATGTATACAGAGACTATTCAGTATCGCGGTTCGTAAAAGTATCTTAAAATACTAAAGAGTCACTGTAAACTCTAAAAAATTGCTTGTTCTAAATTTACATTCCGAACTGTAGGATATATATATATATATATAGTGGTCTAACTGAAAAACGCAACACTTTATATGTAATTCTTATTGGTGTTGCGTTTTTTATTTGGACTTGTGAATATATATATTCTTACTAATATATGATAAATTATGTTTGCCTGTTTGTTCCGTTATAACTCAAAAACTAATGACGTTTATGAGCTTTTTACAAATTGGGTTAACACATTTTTAGAAGGGACATAAGCTGTTGAAAATATTGAAAAAAAAAAAAGATTTTTATGGTGAGGAATTGATAAGAATTAAAACTGAATTCAGGGCTACATAAAATGTTCACAATTTGATTAACGTGATCCATTACTGGTATTTCATATGACCTATATTCACCTATTTGATAAAGGACTTTCTTTATTGTCTAGCAGAATTTTGGTCTCATCTTTGTGATGATAAAGGGAGATAATTATTATGTATATTATAAACATTTGCTTCTATAAAAATCAACATAACGTATGTTATTAACATAATAAAAATGTTTTAACAGAAAATTAATTTTTTGCTACTTGCACTAAGAAGTGCCACCGAGGTTCTCGTGTTGATCAATCCGATTTAAATTTGATAGAATTTTGCAGATTTATTTTCAGTAACAGAGCTGCAAGGTAACAGACTCTAATGAAGCCTGGTTGCGTGTATATTTTAAATGTTTTTCTGATTTCGATTACGTGGCACATCGTTGTTATACATTAATCGATTAGTCCGTCGTTGGTATCAACGAGCCGCATCTACAGCTCTGATCAATCACCATACACGCTTTTGTTCCTGGACTCTCTAAACCTCTTTTGTATCTTTCTCCCTCTCTGCTATCATATTCCCAGTGTTTATTACGCCTTTTATTTGTGCTTGTCCATTAGGAAAGATTGTATTTTGTATCCTACCTCGGTTCTCCGCATTAAGATACATATAGATACATTATTCAGCTCACTCATTTTTTAACGTATTGTGTACTTAGGTGGAAAAACTGCTTTAACGAACAAAAGAATCTTGATTAACAAAACTTATTCATTAGGTGTATTCTTTTGAATTTAATTGATCTTCATTTGAATCGATCTTCTTTATTATCTTTAAAGAATTTGCTCTCAAATTTATCATCTTGATTTATATTTAATTCATGTCGCAATTTGATCATTTTCATTTCGTCATCTTTGTTCAATTAATATCGCAAAGCAATCAAAAGTCCTAAATTTTCCTTAGCTATTCAACGACTTTTTCTGTTTATAGAAAATATTTTTTCATTAATTTTCGATTTCAATTATTGTTTAGCTAGAAAATATATATTATCAATATAGCAACGACGAATCGTAAGTGTATTATAAAGATATTTTGAATTTATTATAAGATTATTAAAAAAATATATATGAATTTATATTTTTGTAAAAGCTAAGTGTGCATAATATTTTGCTCCATATCTAATTCAGAAATATAGTGATCTGATAATACTAACCAAATTTTTATACTGTGAAATCAGTTTTTCGTATAGTATTTTACATAAATACACGTTTTAACTTGTAACAAATTGAACCTAAAAATCTAATGGCACAAAAATGAACTCAGCAAGTATTTATTCTTCTTTGTTGGCTCGGAAAATTCACTATGTCTACGATTTTCTTAGGAAAATTTATCAAATCATTCGGCATAAATTTTTTGCACATGTAGCATGGACTCTTTCAAAACACCAGATTTCAAGGGCACGCTACGCGTGCCCGTTGAGTAGTTCCTTCAATTTATTTTTTTGTATGAAATTTATTTGAAAGTATTTATCGATTGGAAAAAATTTGTTTCGATATTAATCAATATAAGCGTACTAAAACATAATGATTAAATTAAATTCATACAGAACTGTATGACAACGAGTTCTATGAATTTCAATGCCCACTCCACTTTCTTCACATTCGTCTCTGTGAAATCATGACTCAAATCAAGGAGATCAGCACATAGAATAAACTTTTGGCAGAGAATTAATTTCACAAAACAGAAAGGAGGAAAAATAGTGCCCCGGAACGTTAGGCAACGAACCCTCACCTGCCACATTGCCCATCCCCAGTTACATCAAAAAGATTCGTCCTTTTTGCCGCCCAAACCAGACTGATGGGGTATAACTGTCGTTTCGGATGAATGCGCCTATACGACGATGTTTGTACTTGCGCCCCGTTTTCCATTTGACGACGAAACTCCGTTAGCTAAACTGTGACTGATTTGGTAGCGTAATACGGGATAGTCGAGAGTCCTACAACTCTCAGAAACAAAGTTTGCTGATGAGTCTGTGGGTGGTTGTAGCTTACAGAGAGGCACTGTGGCATTTTGAAAGGGGCAGACCAGAAGGAGACAAGCACATCTAAGCCAATCCTTGGTGTACTTTTTTGGTATATGATTGAACCTACGAAAAATGAACAATTTCACTGAAATTTAGAAAAATTTAATTTCGTATGATTATTACCAATACCTTCAGAATCTTGCAGGATTTTGTATAAAAATGCATACTATTGCTTTCGCAGAATGAAACAGTCATTTTCATGTTTTAGGAATAGTTAAGAAGTGTTTTCTTGACTACGGAACTTGCAAGTGCCATGGAGCTTACCCTATTGAAACTCAATCAATATTGAAACGAATACGGAAAAAATTTTATCTGGTTGGATAATGAAATTTAACCATGATATACTTCAGAAAATTCTTATATACCTGAATTTTTATGTGAAATGAAAAGGGGCCAGTGAGCATAGTGATTACACGAGTTTTGTCCCTTGACAGATTGAAGGTTTCGATGATAATTTTTGGTCATCGGAAATAGCTCTTTTTTTCTTTCCGTGTGATAATAGTTATTTGAATTCTGTAAAATCAGAAATACAAATTTCTGATTGCAAAATTTTTATGAACTTGTTGTCGATGCAAAAAATATAACCTTAGGGCATGAATGAATAGAATTCAGATTGTAATAAAGTCATGATTATTGGAATATAACAGAGAGAAATGAGTTTTTCAATAGTTCCTTTCAATTGACTGTCGTTGCGCGATCGTTATCAATAGAGTATGTTAACTTGCCAACACAGCTCAACTAAAAAATTCAACTGAGGACATGCTACAAAGCTTACATTTACGTTAAGTTTTGTGGTATAACCCTTAACAAAAAGTACTACAGAGAATACCAAAAAAAAAATTGTGTAGTTACATCAAGAAATAACTTGTAGTAACTATACTGAAAACTACAGAATTATTCCTGTGGTAATTTGGGCAGTATAGGCTCATTTTTACGATAGACACTGGAGTTACTACAAATATGTAACTGCACAATGTATAGTTACTATTAGTAACTACATGTGCAATAGTTACCATAGATCTGTGTAGTAACTATCGTATTCAAAGTAACTACAAATCTGTGTAGTAATTATTGTATCCGCAGTAACTACAGATTTAACTACAGATTTAACTACAGATTTGTGTAGTTACTATTGTACTCGTAGTAACTATAATTCTAATGGTCACATCAAAGCCGTACGGAGAAAGCGGAATATTGCGGGGCAACGTCAATTATACAAATTAATGCCTATTCAAAAGTTTAATTGCACTTTGTTTATCAACAAATTTTGACAAAAGTGATGTAATCATAATTTAGTGACAATAATTCACATTTTTTATTCAAGAGATAACAAAAAATGTATCGTACTTTTATAAAAAATTAAGTAAAAGAAAAAATGACGACAAATATTCAAATGTTTACAACACAAACCAAATTTTTATCAATCAAATCATTGACTTAGGAGCATTTTGTAGTTTTAAAGCTTTGTCGCAGTTATTGCATTTATTTCTTACGGTTTTTATAAATACTTTGTCCGCGTTTACTTGTGGACCGCAGATTTTAAGAGCATAACCTGCAATTAGAATTGTTTTTTTAATTTCAAGACAACTTTTTAGAATATTTTGTAAATATCATACTCGAAACTTACGTTTGATTGCGTCCAATTTAGTTTTATCCAACGGTTTCTTTGCTGCCCCACCTTTGTTTTTTGACGCATTCGAAATTTACCAGTGATGCAGCTTACAGCCAGTAGCTTCCTACCGAAAACGATCATGAGCAAGTCTGTCACAAATTTGGAGAACGAAGATTAGTTACACTTCTTCAAACTTTTTTTGTCTACCTCGAGTCCTTCGACCAGTACGACCAATGATTCCTCCTGCAATGTCAATTCAAAATTAATTAGTTTACAATTGAAACAAAGTTAATTAATTCACCCACTCATAATTTTAATTCAATTTAAACCCATTCACAATCAATCGATCAAAATGAAAATTTGTAATTTAATAATTTTACTAACGTTTTCCGTGCAAACTCTCTCTGCAATACAAGAGCTTGATGCATATAAAGTGACGAAAAGTGACGCTTCTCCCTGCGTTCTTTCCTGGATTTCCTCTTGTTTTTCACCCTCTTCATTTTCCTTCTCAGTTTCATCCTGTGAAAATTATCAAGTTAATCTCTATTAAAAAATCAAAAATTCAGTTACCGCGTAAAAGAAATTATAAAGTAAATTTTTAGAAAATTCATTAAACTATCGCCGTAAAAGATGTTCTTTTGTTTAAAATTAATAAAAAATTTAAAAATCAAATTTTTTCTATTAAAATTGGATTTTTCCCCAAAACTTCTAAAATAAATAGAATGAGCACGCGTTTTATCTGGAATCCATTGAAATGTAACATAATTATACATTATTAATTTTATTTATTCAATTCTCTACATAACGATTAGTTGCGTTAACCTTAAAAGAAGTTTAAAGTGGTCCTTCAACGCTTCTATGAAGCTGATCATCGTCTAATAAAGTAACCTAAAATTATAAATCATAATAGATTTAATAACCTTTCAAAAAAATTAATAAAAACAACATTTATTTAATGATTCAACTTTTTCAGAACTCACTGGTTTCGACATAGTCCTCTTGCCTAATTTTTGCTCATATCCAATAGTATCCTCCTAATGAACAAAAATTCAAAAATAACAAAATCACAAAATAACAAGAAATCACCAAAAATGAAAAAATTGTATTACCTTTTATGATGTATTGGCTGGCAGCAACTCTGTCAAGGAAAAATTTGTTAAATGTTTCAAAGGGTAACTTGCGTCTTTCATAATTTTCAGATTTAGTTTGACTCTAAGTCATTTAGTAAGACTGAGTTTAGACGGAGCTTGTCCCGTATAGATTCACTATTATCATTTTAAAAGAAAACGTTATCAAAACAAAGAAAGGTCACAGAAATCGTATTTAAAATCTTAAACCTAATATACGTACATTCGTATCTGCTTTATTCAATGCGGGTAACAGTTGTTGCGATTTTCGCTGGTTGTTCGCAACTTTTTGTTTGTTCGATATCTGTGAATGAAAATGCATATAAATTTACATGTAAATTTACGATTAATAAAAACTACTCAGAACTACATAGTAATGACTATATAAAGAGTAAGACCTACAGATTCTTCTCATGAGTCGGAAAAATCTCTGAATCTAAAGTTATGTTAGCGAAAAAAATTAAAATTGAAAAGTAAAATAATCACCTTCAACGGAGCAACTTTTTTTTCGGAAGGTTCATCTTCAGAATCTGCAGATGCATAATCTTTATGTTTTCTTGTGCGCCTGTCTTTCTTTCTGGGCGATATAGTCCCACACATTTCGAGATTTTTCCTTTTTTAGTTCATTTCTGTCCAACCTGTAAAAAATTGACACATAAGTACGATCAAATTTTAATCTTTGAAGTTAAAATATTAAGAATAGAATACTATTATACAAAAAAATGAAATTAATAAATACAAAATTATAAAATTAAAATTAAAATGAACGAATTGAAAACAAAAATAAAAACACATTGTTTAACCTATCTTCTACTTTTTTACAATAATCAATTTGTTTAATATAATATATGCAACAAACCTCCTTCTGCATGAATTCTCACAGGATATTCTTTAAAAACACACGACTTTAATTTCTTCTTCATATAGGATGCGGAAACCACGTCGCAATTTGTGGGCCACTGCATGATGACGATTTCTTTGTTTTCAATGATGGTTTTTATCACGTCTTCACTGACATAACACCACTCAATAAATCCAATACCGATTTTGTTCCCGTCATTAGTAAATTCAACTAAAATACTTTTGTCGTTGCTGATGTTCTCGATTATGGTAAAATCCGACGAGATATCAAACAATCGCAAGACACGATACAACTGAACATATGTGAAAAAATCCGTACTGAAATTAATTTACTGTAGTGGGCGCAATCACTCAACCTATTTTTTGAATTTTGAAACTTTTTTAATGCAAGGTTTATTCGTGTAACTTTTAATGATGTGAAAAATAATAAGTTCAAATAATCTTAATCAATCATATTTTCTGAAAATTAAAATGAAAATTGTTTTTAATGAATTTTAAAATGTCTATTGCCCTTTCTCCTGCCTATCTATATTTACTCTTATGAGAGGTCGCTGAATTTTCTTTTACGAATTATATTCCATCGGTATTTATAGAGCACGAACGTTTTTCAGATGGTGATAAACAATAATTGCTTCTAATCTTGATTATTTTCACGTGATTGTGTGAAAAGTATTTTTTACTAGTGAATATTGTTATATATTCATTAAAATTATATCCAAGATGTCTTATAATCCGTACGAACATACCTGCGAAATTTGAAATTGCTAACGTGGTCGACAACGCATTCAGCTGCAGCTAAAACACGTGTAAATATTTTTTCGATAATCGAAAAAATAATAATTTTCAATAATTTTTTTTCTAGTTTTAGTGCAAGTTATGATGGCAATAAATTATTCATAAATTTAATTATTTTAATTTTGATAAAATGTTTTATTCCTATCATTTATACATCCATAAGGATTAAGACGGTTCTCAAACACGAAATTACAATTATTTTTTAGCCGTTTCTTCCAAATACGTTTTATAAAATCAAATGCGCAATGCCTCGTGGTCCGTACAAACGTTACCTTGATGATAGCGATTTAAATTTACCTCGAAGTACTCGACAACGCATTCACCTACAAAAAATAACATTTTTTAGATATTAATTTAAATAATTAGACAAGTCAATTTAGTCATAACTCGTACATGTAATATTTTCTCCCGACAGTTTTAACTTATTTTTTACTTCTTAGGTCAATTTGAAACTACAAATGTAAAAATTTTTCATTACAAATTCAAAATGAAGACGTCCAAAGGAACGGACTAGAAACAGAAGTGATCAGTCAAAATGAAATCGCTGAAAATGAACAGGTCGGAGAACATTTTCAAGCGGACCTGAACGCATAGTCAGTTTTCGCAAAATGTATTTGCAAATGAGAATCGGAGGAATAAGAATTCTTCATCGGACGAGAATTCCACGATTGATAGTTCTGCAGACGAAGATTCTCGATTTAATGATTCTGGAAATGATGAAAATATAGGACATGAAAATTCTGATTATTCAAGTGATTCTATACAGTCGCATGACTCAATAATTTTTGAAAATCAAAATTTTTAAAATGATGACATCCAGGAACCGTTTGACGATCATGGACCTATCAATGATTTTGCAAATTTGGAACCAGGTGTCGAACAAGCTGATGTACAATTTATCGATGATTTTGCAAATTTGGAACCATGTGTCGAACACGCTGAAGTACAATCTGAGGTCTATATTTAATCTTTTGACAACAATTTTTTAATAAAATAAATGAAAACGATTAATTAATTTCTTTTAACTATAGTTTTAAATATATAGGAATGTTTTCATTTTTTTTTATTTTGATTATATTTATGGTATTTTTTAAATTTGACTTGTTTATATAAACGCAATAAATTCAATAATTCATTGCGTAACTAACATTTTTTGAAAAGCTCAAAGTTTGGAAATTCGTTTGATTTAGTTTGTGATTTTTAACTGTTTTGAGTAATTATAATTAAAGAAATACTTTTTATTGCAATCATGCAATTGTGCATACTCTATGGTATGGATTGACTCCACCTAATACTAACTTGTTTTACGAACCAGTTGTGAAAGAATTACAAGCGTTATACCGCGAAGGTTTTGTTCAGAAGACGCCAGGCGGTGTAAAGTTCAAAATATGAAACAGTACAATGGTAAATATGGTTGTTCTGTATGTTTACATAAAGGTACCCAAGCAGAAAAATACAGTCGTAACGACGTTGGCACGACGTTGGTAAAGTCGTATCGACGCTGTTCGACAACGTCGCGCCAACAGTGGGTAGGCGTT
>JAPYZS010001102.1:0-20451 GCA_030522925.1 Trissolcus japonicus | reverse complement strand
CAGACCTGAAAATAGACCTAATTCGACAAAATTTTGTCTGGTCATGTAAAATGAGATATGAATCAGATAAAATTTTATAAAATTTGACAAATTTTGACATAATCAAGACTATTTCCAGGTTTGATCAGACCTGGACTTTTTTTCACGGGACAAATAATGGCTTATTATATTAAAACTATTTTAATTTTTATAGGAAGCCAGTAAGTATGACGAAGATTTGCGATTCTTGTCTCCGCTTTATACCACTGACAGAAATTCGGATAACGTGAGTTATTTGCAAGATATTGAGATCGAGCATAGAAAGCAAGAGGAAGTTCTTAAAAGATTTCGGATTCATGAGTGCAATCTGTTGATTGCTACCTCAATTTTGGAGGAAGGTAAAATTGAACGAAATTTTATTATTTATCAAGCGATTATTATTATTACTGATCTAATAATTTAATTGATATAATATATTATAGGAATCGACATTCCCAAATGCAATTTTGTGATGAGATATGATTTCCCAAAAAATTATCAGTCTTATGTACAATGCAAAAGTAGGGCTCGTGCTGTTGATGCACTTTATATATTATTAATCCCTGAAAATCTAACGAAACAATGCATCTGGCAATTGTCGCAGTACCATTACACTGAAAAGGTGAACCACAAATTCAAATATTAATTTAAAAACTGTGATAATTTGTCCTATTAAATTACTTTCGGGTATGCAATTTTTCAATTTTTGATTTAGATTTTGCTACAAAAATGCTCAAATCATCAACCAAGGAAAAAAGAAGAAATGGAAGCTGATCTGTATTCCGAATTGATACCACATTACAAACCTCTCGAAGCTGAAGATGCACCTAAAGTTAATTTCAATACAGCTATTTCTTTAATCAATAGGTAACAAAACAATTTTTTTTTCATTTCAACCAACAGTTACAAAATTAAAATTTTACTTGATATAAATTTATTTGCACAGGTATTGCGCCAAATTGCCAAGTGATACTTTTACAAGACTAACACCAGAATGTAGTACAAATCTTGAAATTGTAAATGGACAATCAATGTTTACTTGTTCCTTACGTTTGCCCATCAATTCTCCACTAAAATATGTTGTTACGGTCAGTTTAAAGTTTTTTCTTGCACTCTTGAGTTTATTCCAAACAGTTAATATACATTTGTTTTTCAGTCATTTCCAATGCCAAATAAAGCTATGGCCCGCAGAATGGCTGCTTTGCAAATGTGTGTCCATCTGCACAAAAATAACGAATTAGATGACAATCTTGCCCCGATTGGCAAAGAAAATTTCAAGGCCAAACCTGAAGATGCTGAAGTTCCAGCTCTTCCTGATGAAACTTGCGCCGACTTTTCTGAGGCTCGTCCTGGTACAACTAAACGAAGACAATATTATTACAAAAAGGTATTAAAGGCCTCTGGAAAAATAGGCGATTCAGTGATAATAGGGATATTGAATTTTAAAAAGTTAATTAAGGACATTGGAGTGATTGTGACACTTGTTAATTTCGGTATAAAAATATGTTGTCCCAAGTGACCCGCGATATGGGATCACATGTGACTCTTTTTTTTTTATGTAAATGTTATAAAATATTGGTCTTTTTAAATGTGGCATCTTAAAGATAAGAACACAAAACAATAATTTTTCTAGAAAAAAACGGTAAAATAATTCAATTACTTAAAAATAAAGACATTCAAACTTTGTAATTTCGTGTCACATTGACCCGCACTGTCCCTAAAACAAAAAGTAAAACATTACTACTAGTTTAGAATCATTGATTGTAGTTTCGAATCACTGTTTTTATTAGAAAATGAAAATTGTGAACAAAAAGGAGATATATTATATTAAGTTAATCAAAAAATTACAGGGTGCAGAATCTTTGACTGACTGCAGACCTGTTCCTGGAGTTCCGGCTTATTTATATCACATACATATGGTTCTCACTTGTCCTTTACCCGAAGAACAAAATACCAGAGGAAGGAGAATTTACCCTCCAGAGGATGCTGCTATCGGTTTTGGTCTTTTGACTCTCAAAAAGATACCAAAGGTATGTTTTATATTGTATTGTTTTATATTGTACTTTGTACGTGAGAAATTAAAAATGACTTACTGTAAATTTTATCTATCTAGCTCTGTCCCTTCCCAATTTATACAAGATCAGGGGAAGTCCATGTCCAACTGAAACTTAGCAAGCAAACTGTCATCTTAAATGAAGCTGAAATCAACAAAGTTGTGACGTTTTTGAAATACACTTTTACCAACGTCCTTAGATTGCAAAAGTACCTTATGATGTTCGATTATAATGCCTCAGAGAATTCTTATATAATTGTACCTGTTAGAAAAGAAACGTCGAACCCAGACTCGGACATCGCAGTTCACTGGGAATTTCTCAATCGAATAAGCGAGAACCAAATCACTATACCAACAAAAATTCCAGATGAAGAGAGAACGAATTTTAAATTTGATTCTTCAACCTATCATGATGCTGTGATAATGCCTTGGTACAGAAACCAAGATCAACCGCAAGTAGGCATCCTAAACCATTTTGAACAATAAATATATAAAACACAGGTTAAATATTTTTTTTTTTTCAATTTATTTCAGTATTTTTATGTAGCAGAAATTTGTACAAATTTAAATCCGAAGTCATCTTTTCCTGGCGATGATTACAGTACTTTTGAGGAGTATTATTTGAAGAAGTATAAAATACAGATTCAAAATCTAAACCAGCCATTATTGGATGTCGATCACACTTCAGCAAGATTGAACTTTTTAACTCCGAGGTGACCATGATTATAAAATATCTGAGGTATCTTTGAATACTGAATTTTGTTGTCAATGTTTGAATTATTGTAGGTACGTAAATCGAAAGGGAGTCGCTTTGCCGACAAGCAGCGAAGAAACAAAACGAGCTAAGCGAGAAAACTTGGAGCAGAAGCAAATTTTGGTTGCGGAATTGTGTGCAGTACATCCTTTCCCAGCTTCTTTATGGAGACAGGCTGTATGCCTTCCTTGTATTTTGTACAGAATCAATGCTCTGTTGCTGGCTGACAAAATCAGGTGCCATGTAGCAGAAATGATTAATCTGGGTCAAGAAACTTTAAAGCCAGGTAAACAAAAAAGGATAAATAAAATTTATTTTAAAAAATTGAACTTACATGCAAGGTTTAATTTCTGATTGACAAAAAATATTTTAGACTTCGAGTGGCAGCCTCTTGATTTTGGTTGGAGCCTTGCGGAAGTTCTGAAGAACGCAAAGGAATCAGAAAGAAACAACGAAAAATCTAAAACAATGACAAAGCCTGTTGAAAAGACTACAAAACCAATTGTAAAGCCCAAACTTGTGGAAGAGCCTACTCCCAAAGAAGAAGCCAAAAGTGGCTTCGAATCTAACGGGGATGAGTTGGAGATCGGAACCTGGTCAAACGACATGGCCATTAACGCCATGACGTTCGACCAGGACAAGGCTTTTCACATTGACCTGGATGCCCTTGAGAACGACGAGTTCAAATGGGGCGACGTTAGGTATGGCTCGCCAGTCTATGAGTCCGATCCCGACAACTACGACTCGGACGAAACTTTCAGCGACGATCTCGTGGACACCGACGAGGAAAGCGACGGCGATGATGACGCCATGGGGCTGAAAATTTCATACATGAGTGAAAACGTTGCTGAGGCCGTGGAAGATGAAAACGAGATAAAGAAGAACGAGATTAATAGGCGTATCTTGAACCTTCTGGAGCAGGAGAAGAATTTGAACGAAAGCGAATGGTCGTATGACGAAGATGAGAAATCCGAGCTTTTGGATCAACACCGAGAGTCTCATTACGAATTCGCCAGGAAGAAAGAGAAAGATATAATGGACTCGGAATTTTTCATATCAAGCGAAACTGAAGTTTTAATCAAGAAGAAAAGCGAGAACGTGACAAAAGCAGACGAGAACTGTCGGGTTTTGGAGCAGGAGACATACATAAAAGAGGTGGCTCGCAAATTTCAAGACGAGGTCGTTAACAAAGAACTTGTGACAGAATCAAAAGAGATAGCTGTTGTGTCAAATTCACACGCAGAACAATTCCGGGACAAAAGTCTTTTCAGTTTCGATCTACAGCCTGAGCTGGAGGGCCATCCAGGACCAAGTCCCAGTTTGATTCTCCAAGCTCTAACCATGTCAAACGCGAATGACGGCATTAATCTCGAACGTCTGGAAACTATCGGAGATTCTTTTCTCAAATATGCTATCACGACTTACTTGTATTGCACATACGAGAACATACACGAGGGCAAACTAAGTCACTTAAGATCTAAACAAGTTAGCAATTTGAATCTGTACAGATTGGGCCGACAAAAAATGCTCGGTGAAAGCATGATTGCTACGAAATTTGAACCCCATGACAACTGGCTGCCGCCGTGTTATTACGTTCCTCGTGAGCTGGAGCAGGCCCTGATAGAATCAGGGGTTCCTTCTGCATTTTGGAACCAGGCAAACATTCCTTCCTTGAATGAAGTTAATCCGATTGAAATCAATCAATTGGTAAAGGAGACAGAACAAAAGCTGGGGCTGGTCAAGAATGAGCTGGACCAGAATGACGGCCATCTCTTGGCCAACGAGACGGATAGTTACAGGTGTTTCATTCCGTATAATTTGATCACACAGCATAGCATTCCAGACAAAAGTATTGCCGACTGCGTCGAAGCACTAATCGGAGCCTATCTGATAGCCTGTGGTCCAAGAGGAGCTTTGCTATTCATGGCCTGGCTAGGAATTCACGTTTTACCAACGGAGAAGAGATGTGTTTTTCAAAAAGAGGAGCCTCTAAGAAGAGAACCTGGCAGTACACCTTTTGTGAAGAAAGTTTTGGAGGATGGGAGGGTTTGTTGGACGCAGGTTTGTACTAAAAATGATTTGAATGAAAAATTAAAAACAAAAATCTTAGTTTTTCATTAAGTGTAACATTCGATTGTTATTTTTATGTTTTTTGATACTAATTTCATTAAAAAATAGTAAATACAAAATAATGATAACATTCTGTTTGTTACTGTAACGAAGGGGCATTTTTAGAAAAAGAAACAGTAGAAAACACGATACTAATGGAGTAAAACAATTTGAAATTTGCTAACTTTTGTATTACCGATCATACCAAAACGTTCAAACGCACTGAAATCTCATGATTTTAGAGTTTTTTTTTTTTTTTTTTTTTTTCAGACAATGTTGTCACAATATACATATCCCTAGTAGCCAGCTTTACGTAAATTTTCTGCAAACTTTACATAAATACTATACACAAATTTTATGCAAATTGAACTCCACATTGTCCGGAATTATTTGCGTAATTCTTTGAAGTTGTAAAATTTTTTCCAAATTTTGGATAACCAAAAATCGTTTATAAATAGTTTATTAACACAGTAAAAATTTTTTGGGAGTTAAACTATTTATGTAAATCATACAGGACAATGCGGAGTTAGATTTATGCAAATTTTGTGTAAAATTGTTTACAGAAACTTGTGCTACCAGGGATATTTTATGTTTCTAGCAGAATAATTCTGTAAATGCTTTTCTTGTTCGATAGATCAGTCATGGTGTTTTGGAGCAGCCTCAGAAACCTTTACTCAGAAATGTTCCTGATCCGGAAAAAGAACTAGAAATGATGCTCGATGGCTATGACAAATTAGAAGAATTCATAGGATACAAATTCCAGGACAGAAGTTACTTGCTACAAGCTTTCACTCACGCTTCTTATCAACCCAACAGGCTCACCGACTGCTATCAGAGGCTAGAATTTTTGGGAGATGCAGTATTAGGTGAAATTTATTAATATTGAAATTGAACAAGAAAAAGACAAAACAATAAAAAATTTAATTTTTTCAGATTATCTAATCACGAGACATTTGTATGAAGATTCGAGGCAGCATTCGCCAGGCGCTCTGACGGATCTTCGATCCGCTCTTGTTAACAATACTATTTTTGCATCACTTGCTGTGAGATGTGGTTTTCACAAATATTTTCGTCATTTGTCTCCGGGACTGAACGTTGTGATTGATCGTTTTGTGAGAATCCAAGAGGAGAATGGACATTCAATTAGCGAAGAAGTATTTCAACAAGTATTTGTTTAACCAAGTTTAAAATTGTGTTCATAACCAATTAACATTGTGTGTTGTTTCTTTGTATCAGTATTATTTGATCGGAGAGGAAAAATGTGAAGAAGCTGAAGATGTAGAGGTGCCAAAGGCTCTTGGGGACGTGTTCGAATCGCTTGCAGGGGCTGTTTATTTGGACAGTGGGATGTCTCTGGACGCTGTATGGACAGTCTATTACCAAATTATGAAAAATGAAATAGGTAAAAATGTCAATAAAAAGTGGATTAATAATTGAAAATTAATTGAAAATGAAAAAATAATGGCTAATTCATTTTGCAGAACAATTCAGCACAAATGTGCCCAAATCGCCGATTAGAGAACTACTTGAACTCGAACCAGAAACTGCAAAATTCGGAAAACCTGAAAAACTGGCAGATGGTCGTCGTGTTCGTGTTATTGTGGACGTTTTTGGCAAGGGTTCTTTCAAAGGCATTGGCAGAAATTATCGCATTGCAAAGTGTACTGCTGCGAAATGCGCGTTGAAGAAGTTGAAGAAAAGCCAAAACTGTCAGAAAAACAAGTTTTAATTATTGAACTTAAATCTAATTACAAAATTAAAACATTATCTAAAACATTTGCTGAAATGCAACATGTCGAATAAAATACGTACTATATTACTAATATTTTGACTGAGACAATAATGGTGCGAAGATGGAAAAGAAATAAGTATATTGTCGCGTTTTATTTTGTTTTATTATTTATTTTGTTTATTTTTTTTCAATTTCTTCGTTTTAAAGTTTATTGGAAAATTCGGAAAATCTTGTTGACATATTTGAAACAAAATTTGAACGAAATTGAGAAATCAAGAATTATATAATATTCGAACTATAAAGTGCATTTCAATACACGTTAATAGTACTTTATGACAAGGTTGTTGAAACTTGATGGAAGTTTAGAAATGAAACAAACTGTATCATCATTGCATGTTTTTTCATATATCGTGCAAGTCAATGTGCTTGAATATCAAATCGTAAATTTGCAATATCTTATACTTGAATGAAAAAAACTAAACTTTAGTAAAATAAATAAGTTAATAATATAAAGCATATGATTGGACACTTTCTATTTATTGAAATTTTGTGATAATATGAAAAAATGAAATGAGGTAATAAATAAACTGGTAATAAATAATTTTAGTTTATTATGAAATTAATCCAAGTAAATTCTCTTAATCGTCTAGAAATCATTCATATCTTTTGTGTAACTTCAACATTATAATCATTACTTTTATGTAAAAAATGAATGCCATTGTTATGTAAGTTGTATAATTATTCATTGTCAAGTTTATCGAACTTTTTTTTACAAAAAAGAAATATGTCCCGTTATGGTATAAGCATACATTGGGACAATTTGATTAAATTATTTGTAATTCATGCATTTGAAGTTTTAATTGCGCAAACAAATGAATATCTATTTCCCATAATTATTATAAACGTGCATATTTAGCTAAAAATCATGTTTCATCATATTTTATAGAAACATTAAATTTCATAAACTTTTATAACAGAGGCAGAGAACGAAATGAGAGTATGTAGTTAATTGCGCTGATATATTTTATATTTCACTTTTGATGGTCTTTATGTTAATTTAATAGGACAAAACATTTAACTTTTGTTTACGATCGTATATAACAAAAAAGCAAAAAACAAAAATTATTTTTAATTATTGTCTTTCTATATTTATACAATTTTTTAACCGTATAAACTATCAGTCATTTTGTAATGAAGTAAAAAATAAAAATTTTAAAATAACACCAAGATTATGTTGTTTTTTTTAGATAGAACTGATTTATTAAAATTTATTGGAATAAATAAATTCTTTTGAAATAAAAATGATTTCAATTTTCATTTGACAAGATTTTGTAACAAAAGTATGTGTACAAAAAAAATGTTTTTGAAATTTTAGTTTTAAAAGCGCACTGAGCTCCGTTGTAAACGTTGTTTTCTGTTATGTCCGCTCTCGACCAATGAGCTCTCTGGCGTGTTTCGCTGGTCAGCTGTTGAGTACGTTTCGGAGTAACATCCATAACGGGCGGGTCGCAAAGGTGGCACTCGACAGTGCTGTTCATGTCACGTGAGATAATGGCTTGGTCGACAAGGAATTGACGAAGCCCAAGCCGAGTTTCGGTGCGACTGTCACGTCACCCAGGACCTCGAGATCCAAGTCCAGGTTTTCGCAAGTAGCCCTCTACAAGTAAGAAACTCGTCAAGTATCTTTTAATCTACACAACTCCTCCAAAGAATCGAAAAATAATCTGTAGACTCAACAAATCGTATACAAACAACTCCGAGTCACATGAGACCTGACGTCTCAACGTTCTCCCAACCTGAACATTCTTTTGTTGACATTATTGTCTTCACGTATTGTTGTTCCAAGTTGTGAAACAACGAACGAGAGTAAAAGTGAACATAACACTGATGAAAACGGTGCCGCAGAGAAATAACATTGTCGATCATTAATTTTGGGTTGATATTTCTTGAGGAAGAACCAAATAAAGATTCAGACGACGGAAACAGAAGGATATTCTCAGCGAAATAATAATTGCGGTGCGCAAGTATTTGATAGCAACATCGAAAGTGAGTCGGGCTATTGATTTTGCAAGTGCGTGACATTAGGCGCCATCGAGCTCAACGGCGGACCGTCGAACAGGACTTTCAAGGTTCCGGCGATCCGTGTGTCAGCCGCTGTCACGTGGAATACGCGCCTTACATAATGTTCACGAGGATCTCTGCCACACCCCCGACTTCTTTTCGCCACTGTGTATCAAATATTTTTGGTCCGTTCACCTCTGCATGTCAGCTTTTTGCATCTTTCTCATAACGGGACACAATTTCCAAATCATAACTGACATTTGCAATTGCCAGCAGGAACTTGTTATTGATTTTGCGTACTGATGACATTGATTGATTTATTGTGGTGTTTCTTTCACTGGTTTATCATCAATAAGGGGTTGTAACTTTTCGAAGAACTTTCAGAAGGGTGTAACATTTTACGTCACAGTATTGGTTCGACACGGGGCCAGACATACCTGTCAGAAACAGGTGGTTGTTTTGTTCCGATTTGACAGTCCTTATGACCCAGATTGTACGATTGTTTAGAACATTTTGTTCATATGATTGTGTGCTCAAGTTTTTAGCTTTGTCACGGGTTCTGTCACGTGATGATTTAAATCCTCACACAACTTTTTTCATTTTTCTTAATTTCTTTTAGTCGTATTTCCAATATTTTTGTACATTTTTTTGATCATGAGATTTTCATTTGTATAGTTTTTCCAAGAAAGTTAAAATTTTCTCAAACAATTTGTTACTGCTAATTGAGATACAAATAATAATTGGGTCATGGTGATGAATTCGAAAAATATAATAAAATTATTCTGCAGTGAATATTTTCATTTGACTCTTTATAATGACCATAAATATGGTTGAACATAGTCTTTAACAAAGTCGGTTATTTGATTATAATAAATGGATTATATTGCGATATCAACAAAGAAATATATGAATTGAAAATTACAATAAAAAATAAAATACAATAACAGTTGAAATTCTTTTTGTCTAAAATTTTTACTAAATTTAAATTTAAACACAAAAAAAGTATAATAAATAATTTTAATAATAAAATTTTGTAATAAATTTATTTGTCTAATTTACTTCTGAATAGTAGATATCCCATTATTGACACCAAAATTGATTCAGTTAGTTTGCATTATTTCAGTTGAAATATTCATTGTATCGCATGCTATTCTATTACTACATAAACAAGTGCCTACTTTTATGTACACACGTTATACGTGCGTCCTCCATTATTTGAATCAGTCAAATCTGATTTTTATCTGTCGTTTGCGTTTGTTCAAATCGTTTATCTTTTTTATTCAAATAAAAATTTCTGTCGAAGTAATAGAGGAAAAAAATTGAATCAAAATTTTGGAAACATTAAAAACAAATTTAGTTTAATGATGGAATTGTTAAGTCAATCTTGCCTAATCAAAATATACTCTTTTCAGAATCAACAATAACTAATATTTTTCTACAATCTTATATATCAGTTATTAGTGACTTTTCATTTTATCAGCCTGATTTTTATCTTTTCCACTTTTCCTTACACTTAAAAAAATTTGTTTCATTTCTTTGATCAATAATTTTGAACGTCAAAAACTATTGATGTTGCAACACTTTCATTATTTAGTAAATGTTTGAAATATTGTTGAATATTTTTTTGTAGTTAGTGATTTATTGTATCATATGTTTTCATTTTTTAAATTGTTTTCAGGTGTGAATTTATAGCCTGACAAGAACGTCACAAGTTGAAACACAAAATGACCGAGTACTGGTTGATATCGGCGCCAGGCGACAAGTCCTGTCAACAGACATGGGAAACGATGAACAATTTGACATCAAAGCAGAATTCATTATGCGTCAATTACAAATTTCATATACCAGACCTGAAGGTGGGCACGTTGGACCAGCTAGTGGGCCTGTCAGACGATCTGGGAAAGCTTGATTCTTACGTGGAGCAGGTCACGAGAAAGGTAGCGAATTACTTAGGCGAGGTTTTGGAGGATCAGAGGGATAAAATTCATGAAAATCTCATGGCCAACAACAGTGAGTATGCCCGGTTCATCGTTTAATGTAGGGCCTGTTATTTTTTTATGTGTCTTGTTATTCAGCAAATTCCAACATTCAATTTTATGGATAAAAAAATCATCAGTGTTGTAAATTATGTCTCTCGTGTTCCAGTCGGTATTATAATATCTGGATCAATTTATTGGCATTTGGATTTTTTATCAGTTCAATTTAAAAAATTATTTCAACTTATTTATCAACTTTAATCCAAACTTAATTTAAAATTCAGTTTTATTAGTTTCGTTAGGGGCAGTTTAGGTCTATGTGACATAGGGGTGATTATGACACCAACCCGGCGTCACTCGCACTATGAGCATTTTGCCACATACATTCTTATTTTTGTGTTTTTCTGTGAAAATAAGTAAAACTTCTCTGAACAATTTACGTAAATTCAGCTTAAACATCAAACTTTAATGAAACACATTTCTTGTTTGAAAAAAATGTAGCCCAAAAGAAAAAAAATTGTTAATGTAATAGAGGCTCGCTTGATCGTGAGCAAAAAGCTCATCGCGTGAGTGTTCTAGGTGAACATATTCCATCATTCGGTAGGTAAAACCGATGTTCAACATTACCGACGTTACTTCGAACGCTCCATCGCCGATTGTGTATAAAGTCAAACTAACTGTAATTTGTTCGTTTTATTTTATAATATCAATATATTTATGATTTTAAAGTGAATTCTGTTTAATTGTTTGATATTTTGAGGTTATTACTGTCAAAAGCGCGCGTGAGTAAATTACAGATGTGGATCGAAGAACCGGACTTGCGCTCGGAGGCCTTGTTTTCAAAATAAAAAAGTATCAAGAAAAATTTGGATTTCAATGAACTTTAAGTGGCAAAGTTGTTTTTTAGATCATGATAAACAACTTTACCACTTAAAGTACATTGAAATCCAAAATTTTCTTGATATTTATTCGTTTTGAAAACATAACTTGCGAGCGCAAGTCTGGTTCTTCGATGTCTTCAATTCATGCGATTCCTTAGTGAAAATTTCGCGCGAGTGACGCCGGGTTAATTTTGATATAAGAATAATATCAAAATGTTTACATATGAACAGAATATTATTTGTTGATCATCTAACAATCATTTGATCAAAAGTTCAAGTCAAAACAAGTATCAATTCATTTTTTTATATGTTTGTAGTTACTTGCCAAAAAAAAACTAAGATCGTGAAAGTTTTCTTCTAAAAGTTTAAACTTAATTTAAAGTAAAAAATAATGTTGTCTTTTAACTTTCAACGTATACCTTAGATTCGTGAAATTATTGTAAAATAATGTTTTTATTTGAGAATCACATTGACTGAATATTTTTTATGCTGCCGGTGACTATGACTCTTATACTAAAAGTATAGGCAAAAAAATAAAATTTAATATTTATCTTGTAATTTTATGTTAATCGTTGAAATAAAGATAAAAAATATTTGTTGTCAAAAAATGTTGAAAATACGCATGAAATGCAATTTCGCATGTGTGCCACTCAACATTTGTTTAATTGCATTTATTATAAATAAAAACAATTTATTAAGTATCAATTTGCTATGTTTTAGCAAATTACTATTTTCTATATGTTTAAACTTTGAAATATTATTTTTTAATATTTTAAATAGTAAAATCACCTCACACGTTGTCACTAGTGACCCACAGTATGGGGTCACATGTAACATTTTTTGCGTCGAAAAAATCATTTTTTTATGTAACTTTTATGAAATATTGTTCTCTATTGATGTGCCATTTCAAAGATCAAAAGACAAAATAATAATTTCTCTGGAATAAACAGTAAAATAATTCAATTACTGAAAACTAGAAACATTTAAACTTTAACTTTGCAAATTCGTGTCACATTAACCTGCACTGTCCCTACATTACATTATTTTTAATATCCATTATAATGTCCATCTTTTGTTTTTTTTTTTCAAAATTTTTTGGCTTTAAAATTTTATTTAATTTTAAAATTTAAAAGTAAAAATAAAATTTTTAATTTGGTTCATAAAATTTTTTTTAAAGGGACGGCCCAATGAACTCGCTTACTTATAATAAATAGATATTGATTGTTTTTTTATTATATTCCTAGCAGTAATTGATATGTTGATAATTTCATGCAATATATACAAAATGTATCTAGGCAAGTCGGTGTAAAAGTCATCAGGCGTTAGGTCTCTTTCAGTTGAACATTTTTTTGGCGAAAAAATGTTTAAACTGTACTGTATTTTGATATCAATTAAAATAATTTTTTTTTTCAAATAAGCATATATACTTATGTATGCTTTTTTCGAAAATAACTTCGAAAACAGGGAAAAAATAAAATTACAGATAATTTTTCAGTTAACTCTTTAATAGTATATTGTGCACCAAGGGCGCATGCGGAGCAAAAAATTATTTTTACATCATGGGAGCGGGATTTCAGCTGTTTTCATTCCCTAGAGCGTGTTTTACTCCCTCGGGCTGTCGCTCTAGGGGATAAAGCACGCTCTGGGGAATAAAACAGCTGAAAACTCCCGCTTCCTTGGTACAAAAAACGCTGTATTGACCTCGTGCGCATGCTCCGCATGCGCCCTTGGTGCATAATATACTAATTTCAAACGTGGGAGATCGATGAGAAATTTCGTCCTGGAGTGACATGTAGCCCTTGAGCTTCGCCATCGAGTCAAATTTTCTTGCCGGCCTCCCTTGTTGAAAAAATAACTATTATTGGAAACTTATCAAAATTTCGTCTAGACAATTTGTTTCTTATACTTTTCTGAACATTTCAATCAGCAAAATGAGTTAATAGATCAAGAATTGCGATACCAAACATATTCTGAAGTTAAATACAAAAAATACAATATTGTCAGAGAAAAACACGTCTAACGTTTTTCTATATGAGGTTTCATTTATGTTTTCATGTATAATTGTTACTTTACATGCAGTAAAAAATATTTCGGAAAGTAAGAAACTTGAAACTATTAAAATACGCAATAGGTACAAATTTGTTATTTTCATTGATTTTCATAATTTTTCACTGGGTCGTCCCCTTAATTCGATGGTTTTATATTATTTTAATTTGTTAGGGTGTATGTTTTTATTTAGTTTACGTCAATACGTTGCTTCAAATGTTGTATCTGTAACAGAAGCAATAAACGACATCTTTTGTATGGTCGTTGCATTTCAATGTTGAAAACATATCCTATGAGATTGCGTAAATCATCAGTACTCCGTGTAATCATATTTACAACGCTGAATGAGCGTGTTTGAGAGTTCAAGACACCAATTTCATCGAAAACTCCAACGATATAGTTGTAGATAATAATTTTTATTATCTATATTAAATTTTCTTCGCTTACAAGAAACTTTGTTCAATCAGATTAACTTATCCCATATTGTAACTGAAAATATTTCATCAGAATGTTTTTCAACAAATCAAAACTCTGAATAAGATAAAGCATCACTAAACTTCAGCCTACTATCCATTACTTTTAAAGAACATTCCGGAAATATAATTTCAGTTATAATTCGATATAAAAATAGTTGGAATATCTTTGCAAGATAATTTGGCTCCAGCTTTTTACTTCTTTGATTATACCCTAACAAAAGTACTAATTAGTGCATTTTGGTAATCTGCTTTTGAAAAACCAATCCCTCAGTTGAACATAGCATTTTTCGTTAGCAGTTTTTGATGTATAGCAACATGCATTTTAATTGATTTAAAAGAAAGAAAATGACACCTTACAATACAACCTAGTTTCAGATAATTTATTAATATTGTTAACGTTTTTAATTAGTTGATCACCGGTCATTATATTATCATGCATTTTCTACAACTTTTCCTTGAAGCTTTAAATGAAAATAATATCACTCGACAACATTAGAAACACTGATTAAATATTTTAATTTTAATTTACAGTCAAATTTAATAATCAAAACACTTCAAATCAGAATTGTCTGAACTGAATTTGGAAGCAAATGTAAAATAAAAAAAATCTCTACAGACAATTCTGCTCTTTAAAATGGAAAAGCTTCTTAAATTTTAATTGCAGTTGAATTTTTGAGTTGACGCACGTACAAAGGTAGTTTTGCTTGTTTTATTTTAGTTTGGACCACATTAACCCTCTCCCTGTACCTTATTCATTGTTTTATTATAAACTATATACAACTTCTCTCAGTTATACATTTAACACACGCACTGCCTAAGACTCAACTAAAGAGAAAAAGAAAATGAACAAATTAAATTGGAACAAGTGGAAAGTGTAATCAAGATAAAGAAAAAAGAGACTAAGACGTTGTTGGACGTAGGATATTTGGACACCAGATCGGTATGAAAATAATGTGTATCAAATGATGAGCCGATGACGCAAAGGAGTCGCTTGGGGTTACTGTGGTCATCAAGCTCGAATTAGTCATTGCACAGGTTTAGTTCTCATTTGTTCCTTGGTTTCGTTTTATTTATTAATTTTAATTTGCGACGTATTTGAGTTGCCGCCGTAAGCTCGATTTTCTTTTAGTCAATTTTATAAGTTTAAATATTGAGTTCTGTTTTTATTTTTCAATTTATGATTTTCAATCACGTTATCAATTTTGTTTCACCATTTTTGATCAAGCTTATTTTTGTTTCATTGTTGTCATGTGACAGGTATTTCATACTTACACAGAAAAAAAATAAAACTGTGAATGAAATACACTGAATCATGCCAGGTCAGGGTTGGTAATGAATCAAAATTTGTATATTTCCTTTGATTAATAAAAAGTTAATCAAATAGATATTCACATAGATACAAAAATGAATCAAATTGCCATCAACCCTGACTCCCTCAGACTTTGTTTTCATTGTGCTCAGTGAGAAATGTCGTTAGGTATTAGCGTAGGAAGCAAAAAATATAGAGAATAGAAGATTATTAGATGAAAACAAAGCGAAATAAAGAAAAAAAGAACAACAATGTGAAAAAAGTCGCGCGAAGATTGGGACTGTAATGGGTAGGTCAGACGTCAGTGGACGAGGAGGGCGCGAGCAGCGAGGGGGGCGGGCCGGACACTCCACCAAACACTCCTGTCACTTCGTCACACAAGACGTCCAGGGACAACCATCACCATCACCACCACCAATGCCACCAACACCACAATGTGCATCGGCACAGGCCGCTGAGGGACACGGGCAAGTCACGCGATGCTGAGGCGACGAGTTGCTTAGGTCAGCACCAGAATCTGTGGCACAACCACCATTCTAGACACCATCATAACCCCGATTGCAACAAGAAATCATCATCCAGTTCCCAAGACGACCCATCGTCGATCTATTCATGTTACCATGCACATTGGTGCGCCGCTTCCACACCTTCGACACCGTCCCCGACCCTGAGTCCGAATCCTGCAACCAGTCCCGCGGCATCGTCCTGCGCGTCTTCCCTGTGCAGCAGCGACGAGGATGACAGGTGGAGGCGGTTCAAGAGGAAGAGCTCCGTCAGGTCCGTCAGCGACGACTGCGCCGACGAGAGCGAGGATAAGGACCCAGATCAGCAAGACTGTAGTGGCCGTTTGCCGAATCCAGGTACCCACCGTCCCATCACCAACACCTATCTTCACAGACTCCCCCGATTGATAAAACTGTATTGATTTTCGACGTAGCGCAGGTTAATCACCGACGCTCATCGAGCTCTCTTTCCATCACATACACCTTCACTTAAGTCTTCTCTGACAGTACAGTTCATACAGACTTGTGACGAATCCCAACTTGGGGATTTTTTTTTCATTCACTTCATACTTTCATCAATTTTTTCTCTTTTTTTATTCGAGATGCTTTCTAGGATAAAAAAAATTAAAACATCAATTTCTATTTTGGACATTTTAGTTTTATGAAAAAAATTATAAGAGTGGCGCGAGGCTCAAACTTTTTAAAATACGCTATTGGAATTAGTTTATATAGTTGACAAAAGAAAACTGGTTTGTTTTCATTTACTTAGTTTTGTTTTCACTGATGACGAAAAATATTGAAAAAAAGCATAGTTTAGAATACGATTTTTATAGGTATATGGGATTGGAGATTTATTTTATCTTTCTTTTGTCTTTCAAGTTCCAAATTCCTCGGACCTTTTACTCTGTTGACGTTATATTTTTTTACTCAAACATTTTTAGCGGTGAAAGAATGTTTATAACTTTCATTTAAAATCAACATTTAGTTGATTTCAATTGTAAAAAAATAATTTATTCATTCTTTCACCAAAGTTTTTGGACTAATTTTAATTTTTAGGTTTACGTATTTCGAATCATTATGTGTGCCAGAAAACTCGTTTGCCAATTGCTTTGTAAAACGAATAGAGATAATAAAAAGTAAAAAAAATTAAGAATATATAAATTCCATTTGAAACGATCAACAATAATTATTTTAATTTTTTCAATGAAAAACTTGAATTGCATCAATAATTCCACTTTGTCTTTACTCAAAAACATTGATTTCAATAGATAAATTTGAATAACAATCAACCGATCGTTATTCAACATTTCAAATTATAATCGAAATATAAAAAAAATTCATAGCAATAAAAAAATGTATTAATTTGTTATTACAAATAAATTGGCAAATGATAAAAATAGTTAACGATGTGTGTTAACACTATTTGACTTAGACTGAGTGTTTTATTGGATTTGTGATTATCATTATCATGTATATAAATTCGTGTTAGAGAAATTTGTTTTGAGGAACTTCAAAAATTCTGAACTTTAACAATCATGTTCATTGATGTCAAAAGTAATAATCAAAAGCAAATGAAAATTTGAAGATTTAAATGTTACTTTAGAAGTTCCTCAAAATGTGCCTATTATTTTTTAGTTCAAAAATTCATAGCTTATGGTATTTTATAACATAATTGTTATACAACTATGCAGTATTGTAAAGTAGTAACAAATTGACTGTAAGTTTGTCGATACTTGTATGATGTAAAGTACAATACATTTAGTGATTTGTTTGAACAGTTAATTTTCATTAAGTCAAGTTGAAGTGATTATACATTGAAAAACAAGTAATTACAAAGCAGAAATAGAAGTCTAACTATTTTCATTATGGATAAAAAATAACAACTCCGTGCTCAATCACGTTGAAGACAAATTTGTTAGAAATCATTCCAAATAGAAACATTTTTGTTTCAATCTTTCCGCAACCGAATTTCCTGATGACAGTTTTTTCAATCGCACCGACAACTAGACCTTGTTGTTTCTGATCTTCACAAATCATCATACACCAGATTCACATGTTACATCACAACAAAACTATCCTTGCTTAATTCCAACTGGTTTGTTTGTGTTCTTGTTTTTAAGTTTCACCATACACATTGTTTGGTCTGAATATTTTCAAGTTTGATGGATGTCCACGTAAGCAAGCATCTCGAAAGCGTCACAATTTATCGTTGAATACATATTGTAGCTAGTCAACGTATTGAAAACAATAATAACTTGAAAAATAAAACAGAAACAAAAGAAAGTCATAGGAAACAAAATTTCTTAAAATGATGACCACGAGCAAATGTTAGGACTTGAAGACGCAGGACATGTAAGGTGAATGATTATAATGTGCGGCGTTTTTCATTAACCATTAACTTAGCAAGTTCAAATATTTTTTGAATCTTATCACTCAAAACTCAAACTAAGCATCTTACCTAACTTGTTATTGATATAAAAACACACGATAAAGCATGAACAAGCTGACGCCTCTTGCTCGACCATTTGCTAGATTCCAGATGGACCAATTGGACCACACAGTGCCTCCAGACACTTCCTTTTTTTTTTACTATAACTAGAGAAAAAACGCGCTACACGCGTCTGTTTAATTATGCATTATAATTATTATAAACTTATGATTATTCGCATGTTATATTAAGCTATATAACGAATAAATAAATTTCAAGCTATATTGCAATAGCTAAATATTTACTTATGAAAGCAATTGGGAAAATTCGTCTTTTAAATGGCGCTACTGTATTGAAATGACTTTCATCTGAAACAGTTATCTAATTTTATGATAAATCGGCCACTACAAATTGAATAGCAGAAAATCAGACAAAAATGAAAGTTTTAAACATTAAAAGTCGGTTGTAAAAAATATAATTCATTTCAGTATTACACATTTTCTAATAAATCATCATAAAACCATTTGTTTTTCCATCGAAAATGTGAAGTAGAAACTAAATTTCAAGGGCGCGCGTAGCGCGCCCTTTCATTATTTTCTTGTATAAGGTAGATGTATCGGTTATAGCGACCTCAAGCGTATAGCTACATTTTTGACGTATAAAATGAAGTACATGAAATCTGTTCTCGATTGAATAAGTATATGCGATTTGTAGGCAATTCAATTCCAAAGATTTCTATTATTTTAGATTCACAAATAAATAAAAATATGACAAATTAAATTTAAAGATTTGGGTCTTATAATACTAAGGGGGTCTCAATAAAGAGGAAAAAAATTGTTTCAGGAGTGTGCCCTCAATCTGAAATTTCGGTTTTTCATGGCCAGATAAATGGATGTTTCCCGTGGAATTACCCATATATCCAAAATTCCCGTTAACGATTGTTTACATAAGATTTTGTTCAACATAAATGATAATAACAACACATCTTTTCAGTACAACGTGAAGTTAGGTTTAAAAACCTATTAAAAAAACTTAGGTTTTCAGTCAATTCGTTTTAAATTTTCACATAATTTGTCATTAATCATTTTTATTTAACAATAAATAAACTCGTTGAAAAGATATTTGATACCTATTGTATTATTACTTACGTATATTAGCGTAGTAAATGAACAACAGACCTTTTCAGTTTCAAACCAAAAACTCCTACAAGTCAACTTTGGTTGCACCGGATATCGTTTTTTGATATTTATTAATATCAATTTAAATATTTTTACTAACTAACTAGGTGGATTAAAATTGAGGATTGTTATATCTTTTCAAATGTATGTTCATTTTTTTGTACATCGTTTAATTTTTCTATTAATGTAACGAGATTTTCAACAGCAATTTTTCTTAGCTGCAAGGCTACGAAAAGCTAAATTTTTCAAATAATGCTGTGGTAAGATGGAATACATAATTTTTATTTTTGTTCACTACATTCAAATGAAAATCTAATCAGATCAAATTGTTCGTCTAAAATATTTTTTCATTTAAACATAATACTTGTTTGTTGTCCAAATTTATGTCCAATTCCTAAATACTTTTTCCGACAAAACCACGATAACCATTACATCTATGGTAACCTTACATTTACCTTAGAATTGTCAAATATCTAGTCAATCAAACAAAACAAACGCGCCTGTTAAAAAAACATGAACGATGACGTGTGAATTGGCTGCATATCCAACTTCACGAAAGCATCAACTTTATATATACGGACTAGAATTGTCTAGGGCCCGTAACGCGCACGTATATTTTTTCTGTCAAAGTGACCTGTCAAAAAATAAACCCCTGACACATGAACTTAGTCAAGTGTCACATCCGCGGCCAACTTTAACGATGTCCTTAACTTTTTAACTGTGGACTAGAATGTCGAGCGCGCTTCGCACACTCTCCCCCATCAGATTTTCAAATTTGGCAAAAAATAGTAATAACTTGGCGCGCGCTGCGCGCGCGCCTGCCGTTTAATTCTCAACTTTCCTAACGAACCTAAATGTCAAATGTCCGGCCCGTCAAAAAATGAACTATCAGGCATCGCCGTCGGACCGTCACATTATCAAACAAAC
>JAPYZS010001101.1:0-40520 GCA_030522925.1 Trissolcus japonicus | reverse complement strand
TTTGTTTAAAAAACAGCATTTATAAATTGCGGGGGTGGGTGGTGGGAAACACCCCCGCAAACACCATAAACATAAATTGTCAGGGGACTTATACATGTCTTCAAAATTTCATCAAAATCCCTTGGATCTAGCCGGAGATATTGAATTTTGAAATTTTGATGACAATGTGAAGTTAAATAAAAGCATGTAATAAAACACAAACAAAATTTAGTACTTAAAATGTAGTAATTAATTACTTTTATTGAAAACTTAAAATAAAATACACAATAGATGACCATAAAACACTGAAAATCCATTCATTTTTTTTTTATTCGAGTTTTATATTTTTTAGCTTTTGTTCCTTGTATCGTGCTTATTATATAGTGGGCAAAATGCCCTTTGGGATTGGGACGAAGTTCTTATGAATCAGAATAGCTCAATGAGTATAAGTGTTACGCACATAAGAACGTTTTTTCTCTTTTGGCATCCTTTAAACGAAGTAATTTTTAACTCCCGCGGTAACTTTTGAATTCAGTTTTCTGTCTTAAAATAACTGGTTTGCGTTTTGATAAATTTTTTGCGACAAAGCGTCATTTGACTCATTGAATTTTTGATTAATTTAAAAAAGGAAATTCAAGTATAAATTTGTCCACTCCAGACTAATAAAAGACTGAATTTATATTTCGAAAATCAATCTTCGATGAAATAAGACCATACAATAATTTCATTTCACTTCGTTTTTTCACGGATGTTGTGCAAAAAGTAGTGTTAATATCTCAGCGTTCTTGTTTCTTCAATCTTCGGTATATAAAGGCGTTGCTCGTTTTCGGTTCGCAGGTGTATTTGTCATTGGACTCCTCTAACAGACTCTTCGATTCCTCGGATAATATCGCTACCTCGCGCTTCATTTACATGTGAATACAAGGCGCTAACAGATTCTTGTTCCAGCGGCAACTTCTGGTACCTGCCTTGAAGCTTCGTCCAGTCCCTTTGAATTTTTATCGGCGCAGTCCATTAACCTCCTTCGCTTGGCGAGAAAGTTCGTGCGAGATAATCAGTCGTCGAATTAATTGTCACAGATACGCTTGTTTTGTGATACGCTTGCCAGGGCTTTACGACGCCGCTTGTTACCGATCAAATTTGACAATGGTCTTTTGTACGCAACTTTATACGTGCTTTCGAACATTGTCCAAGAAAACTTCTGACTCTCTTAATTGCCAAAAAAAATAATAGTTTTTAATTTTTAAATCTGTTTCTTTTTTACTTTGTTATGTATCGAGTGTTCCAAAGTTTCAGTACACCATTAAAATTCTTCAAAAAATTTTTGTTCCACTATATTTTTAGCAGAAAGGAAATTTTAAACTGATTTATTTTGGCAGATAAATTTCGGCGTCTGGTTACATTCATCATTCAGATACCGGACATATATCTCAAAAAAGAACCGTTGCTGACCGTTCGCATTCAATAATTGACTTCCGTACATAAATCGACGAGTTTCTGAAATCAAACCATAATTAGTTTGTCCCTACTTTCAACATCATCGCCGATAAGTTATTATCAAATTAGTTGGCATAAAAAATGTTCACCGGCACACTACAAAAGAGATGCTTAAAAGAGAACAGTTTTTAGTTCTAGAACGTTATCGCTGTCATATATTTTGGATTATGTTAATGAAACACATTATTTGAATTGAACCTCCTACGCATCTGAATCATGTTGTCGGACTTTGTTTGTTTTCTTTCGTCAAATGCGTGAGTCATCGAATTCTCACGCAGTGTAAGTGGCGACAAACTAAACGTTTCTCAGACGCTAAATTTCGAGCGCTCTTGCATTTGACACTAAAAATCAATCAAGCATAGTCACGCGTCCAAAAATACATATTGTAGTGCAAGTAAAAACAATTGTAAATGTATAGATATAGGTACTATAAACGGTGACATGTTTACTTTATATATGCAGCACATATGTTCCATATATAATGCATATATTTCACTTCTATGTCAAGTATCATATATAATTATACCTGCATATATGCAGCATATATGTTTAGTTAAACATATATGTTGAATATATGCAGTATGTGTTTTTTTGGCAGAATAAATGCAATTTTTGAAAATTTTTCAGGCTGTTCAAGAGATAATAACTTTACTGGACTCGATTTAGCAAGAGATGACAGAAATTGGATGAAAAACAGAAGGGCGCCACAGGCATATTTTTGACTTGCAGGTTTTTATCGACGAAATGGACAAGGGACAAAAAACAAAATAAGAAAAAGAGAGCGTGGAAATAAAAGTGGAAGGATAAAAGGCTGAAGTGAGAGCTTGCCGTTATATACCGGTAGTGCCATTTCGGCATCGCGGCGAGAAATTCTACGTGTTGAGAGTTTCAGGGGAGGACATGTTACAGGTACAGGATCTCATGAAATTTCCGCATTGCATTCCCATGAGATACGTGCCATCCTTCTTTGTTTGCAGACCTCCCCGTAGCTGTTTCGTCGTTAACCTCAAAAACAAGACGAGTCAAGTGTGAATTTGGCGACTTTCGGTTGTGCAATACGAAGTGATACGAAGTTCGCCAAAAAGCGTCGTTTAGTTCCAAGTCAATAAAGCCATTAATTGTTGCGCAAAACTGAGAAGGTCTTTGCTTCGAAACACTAACATAATTGTTTACGACGAAAAGGAGTGTATCGGTCAATGAATATTCGTATCCAAGAGAGAGAGAGAGAGAGAGAGAGAGAGAGAGAGAGAGAGAGGGGATTGCTTCAATTAGCCAAATTGGTTTCATTGATAGTTAAGGTAACATTATTTTCGTCGAGAACTTTGTGAGAACGATTTATCGTTATTTTAACAGGTTTCTCCGCTTTTAGCTGGTGCCACACTTTTAGAGGTGGATATAATCTTATCTCGACAAGTGGATGCGTTTCAAGGTGGAAGAAACCTCGTGGCACGAAATCGCGATTCACCCCAAGGGATCTGGGATGAAAGAAAGAAATAAGAAAAAGAAGGCAGCTTGTTGCGCATCAAATGGTGGCATCGTACTGAATTATTTCAATTCATTATTTCGCAGAATTGTGCCTGCAGAAACAGCGAAACAAATTTCATTGCCTCTCGGAGCAATATCGTTTGCGATGCGAGCGAGCGCACTCCTCTGATGGCGGGCAAATTTATTTTCAAGTTGGTTAAATTCAGAGAGAGAAAAAGATTATAAAGCTTAAATGCATCACATACTATCAAAATTTCGAATACGAATACGTAAAAGTGAGAAACGAGAATAGCAAGTGAAAGGCAGACTCTTTGTCGGACAAACATTGGCGGTAGCCATCTAGGGAAACGCGCGGGTACACGCCACGGATCTACAATTCTACATTCCGCCGACAAAAGGAACCCGCCTCTCTTCGCTCGACATATCGAGGGGACGAGCCCTTTTCCTGACGGCGTGCGTGGGATGCCGAAGGAGACGTCGGCGTGTATCCAGGTGCCACGAGATTCCTCAGCCGATTCGCAGAAATAAATCATTCCGCGGCATTATATTTCATTCGAATTATTCGACACAATTTATTGCCTCGTCAGTTGCAATTTACTCGCGCGTGCGAACAAAAATATGAGATCCGCTTGTTTGCATTTTTATTGGTGGCATTACATATTAATTTGATTTTGATCCCCGCCGCGGAGCATAATGGAATTATGACGGATGATGTTTCAAGTCCAAGATCAAACGATGTATCATATTTCGAAACAAAGGGTGTACAAATTGTTTCTGCGCGCCCCGCGTACAAATTGCCAATCTTGGCTCTCGAGAAAACTCTCGGTAACTTAATTAGCATGGTAATATAACTCGCGCGATGCTACACTTAGTCCCTTTTTATTTCGGTCATTGTGTTTTATTGCCCACCGCATTACACGTAACGTTGATGTGCGATCATCTGGATATATATGTATATTCATAAAAAGCAAAGTTTTATATTCGCACTGTAACTCCCCTTTCATTATCAATTAATATCAAAGCTTCGGGACTACGAAATTTCCAGGTCGTAAAACGTTAACGATCAAGATGAAAAAGATATTTCTTAATTTTCAAGAATGTTTCATTTCTTAGACTAATATCACTAACGAGCAAAGTAATCGACGGACGCTCATTTTTTCGTTGTTCATGTATTAACATATTTTCTTAACGCGTTTCTCTGTTTCGACATTTCTACTAGTGCGTTCAACATAGTTGCATTCTCTATATATTTTTGTTGACTTTTATTTTCTTTCTCTCTCTCTTTCATCAAGATGTTATGTTTTCAGTCAACAAAACTTTGGTGAAGTGCACCGTGGTGAAATGTGCGTCGTAATAATTTGTATTTAATTATCGATTAACGATACTGAGAGTTTTTACAGCATTGTGATCGGCTGAAATTAATTGGTCTGGGCGTTATAAAAATAATGGCATTTTTTTATGTTTGTCCACATTTTATTGTATTACGGAAATTGATTCGGAAATCCTTCGTTATATTTAATTAATCTAAGAGAATGGACAGTTGACCGTTATGTTCATTTTTATGTTTCGTAATCATTAAAATAACCGCTTTTTGTTTCCATTCATTTTGCAATCAATGAAACAAGACATTTTTTTAATTGAAAATGTTGTAATTTTTAATTTATATTTATATCAGTTTGTATTTCAGTGGACGTTATATGTATGAACCAATTATAAATATACTTGACCAGTTTCTTTTCCTAGTTGAGCATCAACCAATTTAAAAATCATCCAAAAATTAATTATACCACTGAGTGAGCTTGTCTATGTATTTACAATCACTTGTCAGTGAAAGTCAAGCACCTCTTCTGTAGATTCCACTTGCTGTAATAGGTAGCATTCGTCACGTCAATGAGATGATGGTACACGATTGTTCCATCGAATATGAATCTCACTCCTGACTCTCTTATTTAAATTTAAGTACAAAATTCGCCTTCATAAAAACATATCCCGTGCCTCGTTACGGTATAACTTTGATAACGAAAGCTTTTTTTATCCAGTTCCAACAGAAAATTAGCACATCAGCTGGTGATTTTGATGACAGAGTTAACGATTTTTGAATCCAATTCGAGCACAGAACGTCTGAAATTTTAATTTGTTAAAGTTTCATTAACGACGAGCGGGAAGAGAGAAAGAGAGAGAGAGGGAAAAAAGAAATCTATATATTCAGGAAGGCAAAAGTTTTTATTCGATTTTCTTATCTTCCAAAATTTACGATACTTAATTTATTGAATTCAATTTACAACGTTAAAAGTACATATTATATACAAACTGAAACATTTATCTGAAAGGTTTAATCATTTGCACGTACGTAAGATTCGGCATCGTTCAAGATATTAAATTAGCATAACTTTTTGTTCGTTTTATTCCTTCCCACTTGGGTTTTAGAATTAAAGTGCAGGAGCTTTCGGGTCTGAAAGTATGAGCATGGGCATATACTTTAAAGGCCAAAACTTGATAATTCCTGCGTATACGGTTTCACGAGCAGAGCCGCCGGGCATTTTTAATTAGGCAAAATTATAAGGTGCGTAATGCGCGAGGATTTGATAGGCGGCATGGATGTGAAGCCTCTGCCTTCCCATCTCGCAGTAAAGCCTACTCAGCGAAATCTTGTCGAGATCGCGACATGACAACCGCAATGGGAGATACGTGTACCGTTAAGCGGACAACGATAACTAATATAGTATCGTTTACGATCGTCGGTTAGTGCCCGAAAGTCACAAATCTCTTGGCCGCGGGCTATCCATTGAGATGGATGACACCGACCGAGCCGTGTTTCGAATAATTTCATTAATTCCTGACAGCCCATTGATATATTGGATATAGAGTCCTGCGCTTACGTTTCGTAGCTTATAATGTCACGCTTACGAGACGGAAAATTTTCAAAGAAAATGATTCATCGAATCGATTAATTTACCATGTGAAATTCATTTTGCAGCATCCTATTGAAAACATATTTGAATTCAGATGATGCACAAGCACCGGAGTATAATGTCAGTTTCTTTGTTTTTTTATATTGATGAAAAAATTATCGGGTGTGCTAATCAATAATCTTTGCATCTTGAGGAAAAGATACTGGATATCAAAAAGTTATATTAATCAAAAAATGAAAATAAAAAACTTTAACTGGGAGAAACAAATGAAAATAAATGTTGGTTTTATATTTTTGCTTGTGTTACAAGTTATTATACAGTCGTTACATATAATTCAAATTGCCCAATGAGTCTTGAACTGATAAATAGTCTGGTCGGTAAATCTTGTAGACCCGTGCCTTAGAAGTCTCATCAATAGAACATGAGTGAAAAAATAAGATACAGAAGGCTCGACCAAGTATTACTACGAATAGCGATTATTATAGTAAAAGACAAATTACAGCGCAGCATCGCATCACATATTGTATAAGGTGATAATATTTCAAAATGATGCAGTAAAAAATGCCAACAAATTTATGACGACAAAAAGTTGCAACGCAAAGAAAACATCATTTTACATGGTTCGTCTTGCTCGCTGTTTACCATATCAATAGTGAAAGTATCTGTAACGAGTACTGGCGAATTCCTATCGAACAATTTATTAGTCTCGATTCCGTATATTCTTAACATATATTATATTGCTTAACTCCTCCAATTACTGATTACAAATAAAATTACCAGAGTCGATTGCTCAAAATAATAATCAATTTCCACTAATTCCTCTTGCGCCCTTTTGATAAAGTTATCTCGAAAAACGGTCAGAAAAACCAGAAAAAATGTTTCAAACATAAAAGCCCGAATGCATCACTCGATTCTTTATTGCTGCAACTAGTTGAATGGAAAAATAACGAGTGAATAATGATTAATACGAGGCAAATGAACTCGTGCATTAATCAAACGTCGCGGGAGCGTATTAACGTAATTTGAAATATTGTCGTTGAATATTTGAACGGGATCATTAAAAACGTGATTACGGACATGTCAATTCCCTTTTCTGAGCCAGATAGCAAATGACGATAGGCACACACGGAAGTGCGTAAATCAACAATGCTCGACTACGCGCACGTACCAAACACATAATAATGCCGGGTAATCTCGTTTAGCCGCGGCCTACCCTTTCGTGTAGGCTCTTAAAAAAGTGGACCGTGTACACAGCGTTGAGATACTCACATTTTTAACTCGACTCCAGTCACCTATCCGTTCGCAAATACATTAAGATAGCACTCGCCTACATAATCCACTTGGGTAATAGATGAACTACTTTTTTAGCCGCACAGTTTGTGGTCTAAGATTTATGGCACGAGAGCATTTTTCAAATATGAAAAATTTCTTGTTCGTGCTATCGGTATCAGTATATATTTAATGCAGATTTTTTATATCATGTAGGTTATTCGAGAGATTTTCGAAAATGATAAGATACTTCATGATGAATTAATAAATGTCAGGGTGGAAAATACAGATGTTGGTATTGAAATGTTACTTAAGGCGTGTGTGTAAATAAGATTCACTTTCGATGAAGTCATTTTATAAATTAGACAGATTCAATATAATCATCCTTGATCTTTCTTTCTGTTTTCTTTTTTTTTTTTTACTTTTTATAAATTAGAGGCTTGTATCAGTTTCATAGTTTTAGCATAGCAGATAGAATTGAATGTAATCATTATTTGGTCTCAAGTAGTTTCTTTTAATTTTATAGAATTACTTTTTTTTATATGAAATTGAATTACGAAATAATTTTTATAACTGAATATGCACGTGTCGCAGGTGTAAAAGAGCACTTAACAATTTTTATCTTCTTGGCTGCGCATGAATTCATTATCACTAAAGTTCAAACGAGAAATTTTTCGGTACGTTCGGATCTTATAGCAGAATAGCAGTAAAACCAAAAAAGGTAGGACGAAAAAAAGAAGAAAACTAAAAACCGAATAATCGTAAAAAATGTAAAGCAATGACTTGATTGCGTTGAAGTTGAGATAATTTGTACTCGATTTCTTATACGATTGTCATATAAGAACGGGGCTCTTCTCGGAACCGAAAAAATCCGATGGAATCCAAAGCCCGGAACAGCCGAACTGATGGCTGGTTGTAACGTATGTGAAACACGTGTTTACCGTCATTTTATTGTTGTCAACCAGAGCTGAGCGGCGAATATGCAAATGATATTGTGTGGGTATTACTTGAATTCATCGCTATGTTGCGATTCTTAAATTTTCGTGTCACTGGACGTTTTTAGATTCTTTGTTGCCGAGGCAGCGCTTGTGAAGTTTCGAATTTATACTGATCGATGCAACTCAATCAAGATAACAGAATGCACAACGTTTTTCTCTTTTTTTCCATTTCTCTCAAACATGTTTTCCAGAGAACGAAATACAGTAATTGATTTTATTTTTTTTCCTTCTTTTTTTGGTTCCTATTAACGAGGCATTAATTAAATAAGTATTGGGTTTCGATAGACACGTGCCTTTCTATCTCTCTTGGGTGTCGATTCAGTAATGCGGCATAAATTTGCGAGTGGTTTATTGAGGTCGCAGAAAGCGTTTCGAAAAATCAGCGGAATCGATTAAAATGTCCTCCGCAGGTGAGGGGATTTAAAGTGCTAATATAAATTCAATGGCAGGTGTATCGCAAAAGCCCGTCATCTTACGAATTAATTAAGAAAGACGGGCTTAGTGTCCACCATCATCATTTCTTAAATACTACGATGAGGTGGTCGAGTGCGTTTATGCCACTCACCCACGTCGCTTGTATATTTTAAGGAGAAAAGAAGAATATCAAAGAAATAAATAAATAATAAGACAAAAAAAACTGTAACGTAAGATGCGTTCCACTTTTTCAAGAAATATTCGATTTCGTATATTTTACTTACCGTGTTATGCATCAGGAGATCAGGAGATTAATGGTCATGATATTTTGTATCCCGGTATTCCTTCACATTCAAAATAACGCCATAAAATCATTGGGAACATCTTTACAAATTTCAACAATTACTTCGCAATAAAAAATAAGAAAACGTTTTCATTATCATTTTTGAAAATGCAATTTCAATACGATTCGATTCACTCGATGTGTGACTGAGTGAAAAATCCGATTTCCTTGTTATTGTGAAACTTTGCAATTCAACGTAACGAATGAAGAGATGAAAGTCAATGACAATTTTATACATTCGCGTTTCTTCGATTTGATTATCAATTCATGGCAAGACTTTTTTTCTCGAACGACTGAGTGTCGTTATTAATTATTCCGCTATTTTAATAACGGTGACATTGCAACATTAAAATCATATATCAAGATCTTTCAGGATGTATTCTATGAATACGTAATGCAACTCGTTCGACGATAGAATATTGTCAGGGATTACTGCGCTTTCGATATTAGCAAGTGAGAAATAATTACTTTAATGCCTTATCTGCACTTGAAATCGTCTTAACTGTGCGTGTGCTCCGCATTTAACGAAATAATAACTATATATCCACCAGCGAAAGACGAATACTTTGAAATTTTGTATTAATGGATAACGAGCCCGCCGCGGTATTATCTTTTGCGATTAGGTTACCTGTGCAGGATTTTAATAACAATAAATTAAATTGGCAATTAAAAGATGATTGCAAAAAATGTATTTCAACGATTTATCTGAAGTAGTAAATAAACTCAGAAGCACCAGCTTAGGTTACAATTCGAAACAAATAAATTCAATATGGTACTCACTTTGAACTCAAAACCTATAGTTTTTCAGTTCAACGTGTGTGTATACAAATTTTATCTTATTTTATCTTATTTTTTAAAAAGGTTAACAAATTTAAATTATTTTTATAACTCAAGAATTTGTTTTGATCAACTACTACAGAAATGTAAAAAAGGAGGGGTTCCTACATTATATTCCCAAAAGTATCCGGCTATTCATTATAATCCTGAAAAGGGTTTATTTATTTCTCTTACGGAAATGATACGTTTAACCTATAACGATCCCATTAGTGTCTTTTAGAATAGAAATATCTGATCTTATCGTCGGATCAGACGTCGCAACCTTAATCGACATATGATTTCAGCTGGCAAGCATATATTCTATGCTCGAATACACTTTATGGGACGAATAAAAATAATAAAAAATTTGAAACTGCAAAATGTTATAATAAACAATGTTACTCACATCTTTTTAAAGTCAACTGGTTTGTTGAACGAAAAATTAAGATTTATTAATAAACAGGCAATATGTTTGAAATTTGAGAATATTCTAGTTTTTGTTTTAAATTGTGGCTCGATAAATATTAGATATATAAGGTATACTTATCTTTAAGAATTGACTACTTGCACGTAGGTTATCAGTATGATCGCATTTGCGTGCATAGATATAGTAGGCAATTTTAAGAACGTAACGCGCGATATCGTTCCGTTTCTTGTCATCATATAACTATAGCCAGAGTCATACTAGCGACCGCTGCAAAACTCAGAGACCCAACATGGAATGTGTCATGCGCGTCTAAAAAAAGGCTGTCTCGCGGTTTCCGCACGCGAAAGTCAGGAAAGTCAGGAAATTTTTTTCTATATTTATTCGGACGAACGTATACGTTGCGGTTATATGCTTGGAAGGAAGAAGGTTCCTGAAACTTTTTTTTCCATCATGAGCGAAGCATTGTTTAATTTTTTTGTCTAATTTCCTGTACACGAAAACTTTAGATTAAAATACTGACTGTGTAATCAAATAAAATGTTTTTTCGTTTTTCTAATCAACTAAATTAAACGAATCAACACACTGCTGCAAAATCTAACGATGTAAAGCCAACTAGTAGAAGATTTTTTATTCCAAGTTAGGAGCGAAGTTGTAAAAAAAACTTGTAATTAATATTGTTTCGAATTTTTCATGACAAGCTTCATACAATTATAACTATTATTAATGATCGCACGGGGGCCACGAGCAAATTCATGAATTGCTAAAAACGTAAACAACAGTTTTACACCATGCTGCGCATTTTAAATCGCCGCGATGCATCAGAAGCAACAAACACACGGACAAAACAAATGAACATTCACGATAGTTTAAGTGTAAAGATTAACGACATATCGAAAGCAATCATTTGTCTTGCGCGGCTGGCAGTGAAGGTGTCTCTACACCCTCTTTACTTTTTGTTCTTCATCGGTCGTATTTCACTTGATCGCGGTAAAACATAAAGCTAATATAAAATGTAGAACGATTTTTCATTCCAGCGAGAAAAAAGATCGTCGACGAGTTGTTGGTTTTATAAAATGCTCTTATGGCACATTATAGACAAGTCGGTAAAATCTTTCAAATACAGATTAAGTTTTCATTTGTATGGCAGTAAATTTATATACTCGAATCAATTTTTTCGTTTCATTTGTTTCCAGAATATTAGCACACATGCTAAGGATTTGAATTAAAAATTGTGAATCACTTATAAACAAAATCAGAAAAACAAATTTTACAACTCCAATAAAAAGTAGCAAACTTGTCAGAATGTCACATTCAAAACAAAGTGTTGTAATTACCCCAAAACGGTTTCTAGAATATATATTTAGCAGGCTCGAAATGCAATGTGAGAGTATCGCTTGTAAATGTGGCAAATTTTTGCAAAATAGGCTCTGGAATGATAAATCAGTCGGAGTCATTAGTAAACCATATGAGACAATTAGCGCCAATGGTGACGCGATTGGTTCTCTATCATTGTCCGCGCGCTTGTTTATCTGTACTTGGCATCAATAAGTGGTAGTTGGTAGGGCCGTGGCGACCAAAACTTGAGGCAGATTACACAAGGAGATAGAAAAGAAAAGGCTTACCGGGCGCTAAGAGCGCGCGTGCGCGTGAGAAAGGGATCGCAGGTTCGGAGATGGCGACCGCGGCGGAGAAATCACAGTGGCGAAGGGCAAGGAGGCAGTCCGGCTTTACCCTGATAAACACGTGTAGCTTTTAGCAAGGCATCCTGCAGATCGTATCTTACATAAAATATGCCCTCGGGAGACAATATTAACTGCTTCTTGCTTCTGCTGTCCCTCCCACCGCACGTCTCATACCGAAGCAGCCCGGTCTAATGAACTATGCGCACTATATGCCAGCCCAAATCAACAGACTCAAATCTCTTTTTTCGTTTCATTATCTGTTCCTCGTTTTCAATGTCCTGCTGCCCCTTCTTCAACAACATTGAATAATTGCTACTGAGAAATTTCGTTGGATAATTGTGTCAAGTTTTAACTCCCTCCCCCCACTCTCCACACTCCGAGGAACGAATTTTTCTTCTTTTTCGGCTCGCGATTTATGGGACCAAGGGAAGCTTCAAACAGGCAGGTTTTGTTAAATTTATTGAAATGATACAACAAAAAATCACGCGTTTTGCTCTGAGGTTGCAGAAATAATCACTTCTAATAAAATTTTACATCTCAAAAAAATAGTAGCACTTTTTTGTATGAAGAGGTCAAACGTTCTATATGAATATTCATTTCATAAAGTGATTATTTTATATTTGATTTTTGTGCTTCCATTTCCAATGCATATTGACTAAAAAACAAACTACTATCCTTCTCATTGCATTATATCGTTTTTTATATGTTCAAAAACACCCCGAAAGATTTTTCGCATTTTTTATTCGTCTCTACTATCAGCAACATTCGATGGTTACCTTGTAATTGGAATTGATGCAAAATTTGTATATCTGTACAAGAGTGATTTTTTTTTTTTGGTTTCGCAAAGCTCTAGGTCGTGGACAATCATTAGCCGCTTATATCGGAGGGCCATCTTGGGAATCTCAAAAACGTACCAATGACACATAGGCACGTTTGTCGTTACTGATGTGATTGCACGACGTTGCCATAAACTTTTTCCCTCCTCGTGTTTCCCACACAAAGAAAGCCGCTTGATTATATATCGAGATACCGTGAGTGGTCGGTAGCTGCGGAGGTCCACCCGAACGGCCGAGGCCGCTGTTTTATCTCGGGCGAGGCTCACTCGTAAATTCATCACCGCACTGAACAATTTATTTCCGATTAACCGATTAATTAGCGTCTGCGTTCGGAGCTTAATGGGTCTTTAATAATTTCGCATGATTTTTCGTCGAAGGGATAAATAAGTTAGCGTCTTGAATAAAAAAAAATCAAATCTATAGTAGGAGCCGGAGAGATTCCCATCCGTCTTATTATACCGGAGAGCGATCGTTGGCAATAGCACTAATTTGATCATTTTTATGACCGTGGCAAAACACATTTCTCTCGGAGAGGCGAAGTGTCTAGAATGACGACTGTCGAGAGTGTCACTTTTTTGCTCCCGCGAGCGTACCGAGAATCGTAACAAGATGTTCGATGATCGGCAAATGAATAGGTTGACGCGGTAATTTCAAAAGAGCGGCCAGTCAAGCTTTTCCACTCGAGTTTTTTTTACCGCTGCACACACGCTCTCGTCCGCGGATGGCAGGTGGAAGCGTTTCATATGCGCTCATAACATGTGTTGCGAGCGCATATACTGGTACACATAAATATGCATCGGCGAGTGTACCAAATTTGTTTGCTTTTTTACAACGCAACGAGAGAGACCGGCATTGCTATCTAGAAGAAATTTATAGCTCGCATCTTTAATTCAACTATACGGCGTTATAAATTTTGCTAAACGTGATATATGTGTGTTTAGCGATGGTCATTTAGCATCGGGTAAAAAGCAACTCGTCCGAAATAAGAAATGTCCTTAAATAAATGTTCGTATACTTATTTTTTTCTTTTTTCGTTTCAAAACGAAAGCAATCTAAAATTCAGCACTCCGCGCGCCGCCGCTGCAACTTCCACTTCTAAGGATGACTGAGCAAGCCGACATGAGTCTGCTTCTTTTGCACGCTCATAATTGAGATAATCTTTTCCATCCTAGCAGAGGACTGGTGGTATGTGCATTTTTGCGATCGACGACTTCCTTTCCTCGCGAGGCCGTTATTCGCACTTGTTTCACCTAAAACCAATCATCAGCATGATGCGCGAAAAGGACTCGTGTGCCATTTGCTGTCCGCAGAAAAAATAGTGCCTCAGTTATGATAATTCGTTCGATCATGTCTGTCGAACGAGCAGATCGAGAAAGCCGCTAGTTCCAAATGAAATTCGCGCTGTGAAAATTGTTCCGCGAGCGTTACGAAATTTAATGCAATATTCACAATGTTAAGGAAATAATTACGATGTGCCATCAAGTATGGTAGTTTCATTTTTATCTTTCACTTCTTTCAACCGAAAACGTTTATGCAGTTTTGCAGTTATACAGTAATTGAATAAAGAAATGTGAAAAAATGACGATCGCAAAATAGATGCGTGATTTTTCGGTGAACCATTTAATGTCAGAATAAATTTCGAAATTGATTTTGACCTTGAATTAAGGATGATCCTAATTGGACGCAATTACGAGGGGATTGTTGCGTTTGATCAGTCGTATGATCGGACTGTGTATTTGTGTGGTGATGCTTGCGCGTGTAGTTGGCAGGTGCGTATAGCCTTCCTCGGCAGTCGCTTCGACATGTCATGCGGCCGCTCTATTCTTGATCACTTAAGAGAAGGAAATTGAGCTCCAATCAGCTGGCTGATTGTCTCGTCGATGCTAAATTATGAGCATGGAAATTTAATAAAAAATATGATCACGTGAAAATGCATCTCTCATTTACATGTTTTAAACATATTTTTTTCTATTTTTAAAGAAACTATATTTGAAAAAAAAATCTATGCATCATCATCAAATACTTTTTTCTTAAGCACACGATTTATTTTATATCATTTTCCTTTTGTATGAAAGAAATTGTGAAATGATATGACAATATAAACGACCTGTCTATCAATATGAAACGCGCGCCACCTTGCATGAACAACATTTTGTAAAGGGCTTTTTGTTGCATGCTTACACTTCCAAACTTCAGTTTATATTAAATACGAAAAAAGTGGGAGAAATCACGCAAAGCGCAAATATGCCATTTACAGGATCTTTGCATATCGCGCCTGAGGCTGCTGAGAAAAAGTTGATTATATTTGGATGCTCGATAACGACGGACCGGGATAACCCCGAGGCTCTGCGTTCAAACGGACGACGAACTTGTTCGACTCCTCCCTGATCGAAATCCCGTCTATTCTCCACTTGAACACACGCAGCCGCGATATGTATCAAGCACCGGTTTTCCACATTAAATAAACGCAAGAGATACCATTCACGCAATCCCTTCATTCATTAAGTCGGTACAAACCAAATTTTGCAAAAAATATATATGTTCAACACAATTCTTAATTTACATAAACGATCAGTTAAAAAAACATGTTTCCAAGTTTTTTATTATCGCTTCTGTTAAAATATGTTTGTTAAAACGTTTCTGTTTAAAACAATCAATTTACAATAAAATTTATCATTTCATGGTTAAATTCTTATATTAAAATTCTACATATGAACGTTAATTGTCTAGGACAGAGGTAATTTGGCAGTTCGGTTAGGACAATAACTTGTGGCAATAGTAAAATGTTGAGAAACTTTATGAGAAAATTACGGAAGTGACAAGAATTATGAGCACACTATATGATACTTGTGCGCATTGAGAGTCATACAAGTGCGTCTAAAGCTTTCGCGCTAGACACACCACCTGTTCATTGTTCATTTAGTTAAATGCATTAGCAAGGCCATTATTCTTAATTACCGTACTCTCGTTCAGCTCTCATCTCTTCCCGGATTTTTTTACTCCCATCTGCGTGCGTTTTTTTTTTTTTTTTATTTTAATAAACTGGAATTAATGCATCCATAATTGTCCATTATTTCATTGCAGAGTCTGAGACTAATATTAAATACAAAAGTTAAAATCACTAATCACCCGACCGTTATCTTTTTTTTTTTTTTCTTCAGATTTTATACCTCAAAGAGACTTTTAGTTAAATTTGAAACGTGGAGAGAAAATTTTTAGGACAAAAAAAGAATGATGTTGTGAAAATGAAGTTGTAGAGGTGCATTAACAAAATGTAAAGAAACGATAGCGATACTACACTTATCTGAATGGCACAGTCGTAACTCAATCATTGAAAGAATGATGGCGGAATATAAAAATGCTGAATGATAACGGTATTTTTTGTAGATGGACGATATTTTAACGGTAGTGATCGATCAGAGTTGCCTTATATCGCATGCGAAGTCGTACATGTTCGTCACACGATCCCCGGGGCCACGACGCCTAGTCTGACTGTTTTTCTCGGTTCTCCCACTCATCAGTCGTATTCCATATCAGTCGATTAGTCGGACGTATTCCGATTATAATACGGTCGTAAAGCGGCGGCGTGTCTTTGACGGCAAAACGACGCCGCTTTAGAGACGAGACAAACAGAGAGAATGGCAATTCGTGACATTCAACAGGTGGTCTTGCTAACTTTACTGCGGGTAGAACAAAAATTGACGCCTCGAGTACTGGAAAATCATTATTTTCATATTACCTGTTTTTGTTTGTTATTAAACATGTAAACCGGATGTTCTAAAAAGTTTTAAATAGTTCAAAGGTATCAGAATAACTGACCGGTTCTAAATACTGCATTAGATTGCCGCAATTACACGATCGTTTCGCCATAATCGGATTTTCTGATAGCGGTGAATTTTTTTGGGGGCTTTTTCTTTCATATCGATAATTTTATCCGCGCCATGTCAGTAGCTAAGTAACAACTTTATTTCAGACACTAAGAATGCCGGGGGATCGTGCGAACCGCACCGCGTCTCGTTTTAGATATTATCGTGTAATTAAACGGCAAAAAATTGTTGCGTGGAATTTTTTTTTCACGCCCGAAACCGCGATCATATATTTGTCGTAAATTTTGTATTCAAATTCGGCCAAATTGCGCTGCCAAAACCGGACGACCAATGACTTCACAATGCGCGCAACCTCGTCGAGTTGTTTTGCTTGGTTCGAATTACAATTTATCTCATCAGTGATGCGATAAAAGTACTATACATCTTTTTTATTGAAGCAACACCGATAACTCCGATCCACAATTCATATGGCGAACGTCCACTTTGCTAACATTATTAATCCGGGCATCTTCATAAATCATTGATATGTTCGAATCTTTAACGCGATAGATGTACGATAGAGAAATCTCTTTGGACGAATAAAAACGCACGAAAGAAAAGAAGGGTTGAGCCGAATTTATAACATCAAAGTATGTGTGTGCAAGACTCTCGTTCCGCGCTTGTGTGCGAAACAACGCGCTCCCATGAGGGTGGAATTTTATTGCTCATTCTTTCATTTGCCGAACGCATGTGATGACGCGCGATAAAAAATCTCATTTTCGTTGCGCACCTTGCGCGCGCTCGTTGAATTATGCTTTTCTCAAATCGTCTCGGTGTGCCACGCCTTCGCCCTCCATTTTTAAGGACGTAGGTCGTTAGCGCTCGCGGGTGCTTTTCTTTGCTCGTCGGTGCACTTTTTTTGCCGACTAACTTTTGGGAACAGTTCCGTGATCGATGATCAATTATTTTGCCAAAAATGGTCCCTGCAGCGTCAACACTTTTTCGCATAAAAGGTACTAAAAAAAATACTCGAATCATGTTTCAAAATTATTTGCCTGAATATCCAAACGTTTTCCAAATGCCCTTATAAGTAGAAGTTGACTTTTAATAATAAGAAAAATATAATCATTATGAAATGAATTTCTTATTAATATTAATAATGCTCGACCTGGGATTGGTTTTTCTACTTTGCGATGACGTGTTAGGTTGATAAATCTTGATGATTTATGGAAAAGTGATTGTCTCGACGAATTTTCACATTGACAAGAGACAAATTTATAAATGTTGTTTTAAAAACAAAATTGATGTAGGTGTCAATATAAGTCCATATATATGTGTTTGGCTAATATAATTAATACTACTGAGTCAACACTTGAAGACAAACTATAGTTAAATGTTTTCATTACTTAGATTTTTTAAACTAACATTTTCAACAATTTTGAATAGTAACAATGATTATTTTGAGAGACATGTAATTGAACAGGTTGAAGGAAAAATATTTGAAGAGAGTGAAGACATTCTGTTGTCTTAAAGTGTTTCATTCAATGCCATTTGTAAAAAAGCTTGTTGAATAAATGCCAACCGTTTGTCAACTCATTGTCGAAGAAAATAAACGAGTAAAGAATTAATTTCATCACTGTACTCAATTGTTAAATCTGACAAATTTCAATTATCTAATATTATTGAGATTTTGTTGTATGCAGCCTTTTTACGTTCAATTTTTTTTTTTTTTTTTTTTTCATTTTCGACATCAGTATTATATTGCATTTTGGCATACGTTTTTATTATAATGTTAATGTTATAAAGAATTTATTTTACAGTAATGTTTTGTTTGCTACTGAACAAAAATAACATTTGTAACGTAACATAAAATAATAACTTGAAAAGAAAAACAATAAACTAAAGAAAACAGTTCCGAACTTGAATAAATAATAAAAATTTAGTTAACTCTGAAAGCGGAAGCGTGGAAAGATGCACGTTGCCGGAAAAGAGAACGATTCCGCGGGGGCGTGTATCTAAATGCGTACCACGGGTACTTGTGTCATAAGCCTAATAATATTCCACTTTGATGTGAGCATCAGGTTTCAATGGCGTTTAATTAATCAGCACCATTGAGCAGTGAAGTTCTTTCACAATGGCGCACCTCTAACTCTTTCATTAATCCATGCACAAATAACAATCGAACTTCGTATTTTTGAACAACCGCTCGTCAACGTTGGATGGACGCCAGGCCGACTTGCATCACTGCGGCGCCCTCGTCAACAGGGCAACATTGTGGGGAATCGTGCCTGAATCGATGGACAATTTTTCCACCGCGGGAACAAATAATGTACGGTAGAATTGTGCAGCGAAGCGTGAAGAATTTTGAGAGGCGTGCAACAAGTGGTCGGGGCGCAACAAGTTATTGCCAACTGGGCCGATCTTCGCGTTTGCACGTGCAATTGCGCGATTTTTCTTAGATTCGGTTGGGAGAGGGAAAGGTGTGACTCCGGTAGATATCAGACGGGCGATTATTATTACCCGGCTGCCGATACACTTTGTTTGATTTCGCGAGTACTAATCGGCGGTTCGAGTCGACCGGTTACGGACGAGAGCTATTAGCGGAGGCAGCGTGGCAATAAATCCAGCACGATGCGGTAGCGCAAAACCTTAATGTATGTAAATATAAACGGGCGCGATAAAAAAAATGTCGCGGCTGTCAGTTAAAAATTTTGAGAAGCTCTACGATTGTAGCGCGATGCAGGAGACCGTGCGAATTGCACGTCCGCCATGGTGACTTGCTATTGGTTTGGACAGGCGACAGACGATGGAACAGACAAGTGGAGAACGCGAGACATTCGAGTGGGCGGTTGTCTTTCTGCCTGTCTTTCACAGAAAAGCATACGATATTAATTACATACATCGGATGGTTGCTGCCACTATTAATTTCATGCACTAATACTAAAGTATTTACTAGTTAAAATAAAAGCAAACTTATAATTAGAGCTCGAATGTATAGCGGATGATTGTTATCAACTCTTTCCAATTTGTTACTACATTTTATTTTTTCTTTCATTTATTTTTACTATTTTATCATCAGTTCTTTTCTATTCATATACAGATTGTAAAAGATAAAAGACTTGAATTGAAGTTTAATTTCACTTGAAAAATCATATTTCAACATGTCACATGAATTATGATCTAGTTGGTAAATATACACGACAATTACTCAAATAATAACACCATTGAGATACTAATTCAGCCATCAAAGTTCTAAACGACAATCGTTTCAGTTAAATTGCGTGTTAAAGGACTTGTCAGCGTTTTGTGAGCGAAATAAATCATACGCTGATGTGTTATATTCTCGACACTAAGAGAGGAAAATATCGCGTGTACATCCGGAAATTTTATTGTCGCACAGTGACCCTACCCGCCTGGCAGCGTTGTGCAAAATTGTGACGCGTCTGTTGACTGTCTGCAAAGCCAGTCTAATGTGCGCACTGCGAAGTTGCGCGTGTCTCATTGTCCATAGTATACTCTCTGTAGAATATAATTTATGATGCCAGTACATTTATAAACACGCAGAATATATAACACGACGAAAAACGTCAACGACAGTCTGCCACTTTTTGACATTTGCGACAAATTTTCATTGAGATTTTTCCCGACTGTGCAAAATCTTGATTCACAAAATGACAAACAATTGAAGTACGAAAGTTGCAGAGGTTAGAAATGATGTAAATAATGTTCTCAGTTAAAATCGATGATATTGCAATTGTATTTAAATTTAATTAAAAAAAATATTTATGTTTTTTTTTTATCAAATGACTTATGAATATACTTCATCGTAAAACGGAGGTAACGTCAAACAATCCCATTCTATTTTGACTGGTCTACAAAGTGTATAAACTTAGAATTAAATTCTTCGAGTGAGAAGAGTGCGGTATAAACGACACCTACTAAATATAAACATAATAATTAAAATGACTTATTAGTGTCGCCACTAAAGTGGCATTTTCCAATCTTCGTAGCGGTGGCATCCTAAGTGCCGGCGCCCGCAAGACAAATGTGAATTGCGCGCAACGTCTTCGTTACAATAAAAGCGAGAGCGTGCTAGAACAAAGAGCGAATGGAGAGATGAATAATGTAATCAAACAGGCATAAAAAGCCGGAGATGGGATTTCGAGAAGAACGAAGCATCAAGGGTGAAGACCAAGCCGGCCGTGATGGGCAGGCACAAAGGCTCTCAATAAGTCTTACCACTGTCACCATTTGTGCGACGTCAAAGCAGCGCGTGGGTGTTGTCGGACCAACTTTTGATTGCCTAAAAGCCTTGTGAATTGTTCCTCCCAAAAAATCTCTCAAATTCTCTAGTTATCAGATTTTCTTACCATCATTAAAATTTGATACTATTTTTTTTTTATTTTCCCTGAAAATTGTGTTAACATTACCTAAATACTACCTAAAATTCTTGTTACAATTTTTAAGCAAACACTGCTTTACAGGTTCTTATTTTTTCATTTATTATTGACACTATTAATATAATGACTATTATTCTGATTATTAAAACTTTTTTAATTAATAAAAGAGATTAATTTAGATAAATTTAAACTATATTAAGATATAATATTGTCTTTAAAGAATTTCATCCTTGAAGTTTAAACTTGACTTTGATTTTTTTGTTTTGTTTCTTTTGCAAAAAAAACCGTCATGTATGTAGTCATAATGGAGATTATAGAGTGTGTAACATTTTTGAAGCTTTATTATTTTTGTAGGTGATGGTTACTTTGTCATACACTTACATTGCAGTGGGTGTCAACAAGACAAACAAACAATGGAACGCATGTCACCGCCATGTCAAGCTGTCTCAGCACATCTTCAGAATAAACGCTCTCGTTGTATATACCGTTCATCGACTATGTGCGCATGTATAATACATCTACAAACACTCTCACTGCATACTCGCCAACACCTTAAAAACAGTTACAATACACTAATTATATATCAATTAAACAAACTTGAATTATTATTACACCTATCTATGATAAAATTCGAGTGCAAATATTTAATTGACGAATTGAATAATTATTAAATTTTGAATGCATGAATTTTATAAAGGTTGGATAAAATTGTAACAAACAAAGTTTTTATTTTCAAATTGATAAGAATTTCGTAGTCAAATTAGAATGAGTATTTTGAGTTTCTCGGTACACGTTAGTCTTTCTCAATTATTGTTCAGCGCCCCCTTTGTGTCTGAAAAAGTTGAAAAATCGATGATTAACGCGCTGTGTTGTCCACGCAGAATCCCGTGAAAGAACGCGTCACAGACTAAACATTTTAACTTAGTCGAGGACGAGATGCTGCAAAAACGAGTCGACGTTTTCGCGAACGCTCGTGCGAACAATATATATGTCATGTCGGGAGGCTAGACGGAGACCTTGCACACTTTAAATATATTAAATTACTGAACGTGAAACAGAGACTTGAGATCAACACATTTTGCTAGACACGGTAGAAAAAAAAAGAAAACATTTTTATAAAACAAACTTTTGTTTTATTTTTATTTCATTTAAATGATACATTTTAATGCTTCCCATTAAAATTTGTCGTTAAAAGTGTATCAATTTTGAAATACAGTTAATCTAATTGATTCTGTTTAGAAAATTATTAATACTGTTTGTGAATTTGATGTATTGTGGATTTCACATAGAGCAACACGAACGAAGAGATAGGACACCGCATTCTCGATATCATCATCGTGACGTGGACCGTCGAGGAATGCGAGCTTTCTGCATGACGATCCGTTGGGCTTTGCGATGTCACTTTGTCACTCGTGGCCTATACGAGCCGAAAATAATTATTTCCATAAGGCCGAAAGAAAACTGAGCGTTGAAAACTCGCGCACGACCGCTTAATTGGCTTTGACCAAAAGCTCGATGTTTTGTAGCCGCACCGACTCATCCCCTATTTATCTTCGCATTATATTTTTCATGACAACTAGCGAAACAAGAGCAATTTTTCAGCACAGATCTTCTGTTGACTAATCATTTTGTCGCATCTCAACTCACCCATTTAGCTTTATTAATTTCTCAACATAAGAAGAGTCTAGAAAGAAAAAACAAATTAAAATGGAAAATAAAATGTTGAAATTAAATTTATATCCTCTATGCTATTAATAATGTTGAACTATTCGTGAGATCTAAAGTAAGCAACTTTTTGCGTTCCGTTTTTTTATACGTCGTTTGAAACAATTAGTGTGAAAATTATGAAAATGGCTGGTAACTAAAAAAAATTATTAATCGAGCATTGTGTTTCACAGTGTGAAAAATATAATGCATAAATGAAGAATTTGAGGGTGTGTCTACGGAATCTTTGTAATCAAGTATACGCGTGTGTGCAAGACACTGTATATAGACATGTGACATATAGTGCGCATGAGATTTACTGGCAACTCCCACATGGCAGATGTGTTCAATTGCGTTCAGCAGATTTAGATCCGTGAAAACATTTTTTTTGCGAAAAATCAGCATCAAAATTAAACTTGTTACAATTAAATTTAGACTCTTACGCCGCGACTCCAAAACAAACATATCATATGAAGTGCAGCTTTTATATATAATTTCATGAACCTTGCGCAATAGGGCAATCACCGTGCAAAAAGTAACACCTCAATTCAATCGCCAGTTCCGAAACAAGGCAATCATAAGCGTCGCCGATATTTGCCAAATGTAGCTCACTTGTCTCGTAAAGATCACAAAAGATGGAAGAATATCTCGCACGCTCCGAGGGTTTTAAGCTTGAATTTGACATGTGCGAATTAACACCTCGTTTCGGTGTGCGAACGATACCTAAAACATATATTAAATGTCACTCCGACTGACTAGCAGACGTGAAGTTACAGAATGTAGCTCACGACAGCAAAATGTAGCTCACATTGTCCCGAGTGGCAAGATTTTCGTATACGAGTTTTGAACGCGTAATTAAATAATTTATCGTCGCACCCGCGCAAATAAATTAAGATAATAATGGTAAATAACGAAGCCACGGAGAGAAAGTGGTTTGAATTATTGCCGTCAGGCAAATTCATCAGAGTGACATTTATTTGTTCAATTAAGTACCAATCTCTGCGCTCTGTATGACAAGAAAAGTGTCACGTGTCACAAAACTGATACCCGCGCCAACTTTATTGATGCAAACAACTATACTTCTTTCGCGCTCGTTCCTGTCCGGTGTGTCTCGTCGTTACTCTCCGCGCGAGCGTTCAAAACGTACATTTTAGTTTATTGGCGTGCTTTATTTTTAGTGACTGTGTGATCCGACGTTTAAAATTGGGACGATTTTTTAAATGTCAATTCTTTTTAAAAGGGTTTTTCATTTACATTATGCTTACCTCAAATAATGTTTATTAATAAGAATATTCTTGGCAAAAAGAATCATACATGCTGCCGTATATAAAGAAATATATCTGCATATGTATGACATTTATGCTTTACGGTTGCAAATATAAAATTTTTACTTGTGCATGATAAAGACCATATTTGATAGCAAAAGTATGATCCTGTGAGGCCTATTAATCAATCATAAAGGGAATCACAAACTAGATCTAAATTAGTGTAACGAATCTTAACAATAACAAAGTGAAAAGGTATATTTTCGAGTGAGTTATAGTTAGATATGATTTGGCCCCGTGTTGCGGAAACTTGCGAGCTTTGATCTGTCTATTTCGTGCGTTATTCGCGATGGAGACGAATCGCATGTGCAGGCGTCGCGGCATTGTTCGCATAATTCGGTCGTGGGCGCTATTCTGGTAGAATTATTACGGTGCCCGTTGAATTTATAAACAGGGCGAATCGTCGCGGTTACATTCATAGACATCGCCGTTGAGCTCGCGTTGCCGTTCACTAAGGGATGCATCTCACGATTCATGTCCGACGTTCCATTAATGAGGGCTCCTTACACTGTTATTATTATAGCTCCTCATAACAGTCAACGTGCTTTGGCAGCCGCGTCTATGCAGCATTGAAGCTATTTCGAACGGTGTCGCTCAGTCACCGACATCTCGCGTCTCCTCTCGTCTTTTTCGAGACACCAAGAGAGAGGCATTATGACACTCGCGTGAATGCAGATGAATCGACTGCTATTAAATATGACAACACAACTTAAATGAACGGCGTTGTTTGCTTTGAATGAGACGCAAATTTTGAATTAAAATAGGCCCAATTGTCTTTCCTGGAGTCAGAAATATATTAATGGTGCTGAAGAAAATTTTGTAACACGTGCACTTTTTTATCATGAGTAAATTGAATTTTTGTTTTAATTTTTTTAGTAAGCAGTTCTGTTTTAGGATTTCTTACTATGTGCATTTTTGTTTTAATTTTAACTGTAATTGAGATAAAGATCAAACAGTCGAAAATGTGCAAACATTGATATGCATTTTTTTCAAATTAAAACTAATTTTTGTAATTAAATAATCTTGTTTGAGGTTTTTTTTTTATTGGATGGATGCTTGTTTCAATTTTAACTTTGCAAAAGAATTTGGCATAAGAGTAAAAAATTGAATACGAAAGTTGATATGTATTTTTTCTTATTAGATTCAAAAGGAAATTCAATTTTGTATTAAATGGTTTCTTTTTGTTTCAAATTAATTTTGCAACGGAATTCGAAGAGTAGAAAATTTAGCAACTCTAAATTTGTACCATGAAAATTGGATAATCTAATATACTTATGAAATCTTTGTTCTGTATCACTTCTTGTGACATGTCAAGTTAGCAAAATCTGTTCCGCGTTCAAATACCGACAACATCCTTTTCTGTATCTTCGTAAATATTTCACAAGTGCATCACGTTGATGGTACACTATTTATAAGCATGTGACACAGGTCGAGTGAAAAACTGATGCGGGTGGCCACGCCGACGAAATCAGTGGCCTCCTCTGCCGAGAGAGAAACTCTGCGCGGCTTGTTGTCGCCCATACCTAGTCTCGTCCACCTGCTCCACTCGCCTACGATCTTACATTCTCGGTATCAGGTTTCACTCCGCGAACGTTGACCACCGTCGTCACCGAGATCTCCTAAATTTAAATTCCTCGAATAATATGACAAACCATATTTTTTTATCTGTAAATAAAGATCATTGTAATAGATATATTTTTAGTTTCACATTTCTTATATTACTTTCTCGTTATTTTTTACAAAAGTTAAGTTATTTTTTCTCGTTATTTTCTTTGCAAAAGAATAAATTAAAAACTAGTAAAATGTAATACAATTAAAAAAAAAGATACAAAAATATTTTTAAAAATTAACTTAAAAATTAAGAAATAAAAAGTTCATTGTTCAATTTGAAGATTTTGATGATAATAATTATATTTAAAATTGATTCGACATTACACGAATAGTTTATGTTTCTAATCAATCAGATGAATACAAAAATAGATTGTTTTTGATGCAGCACACTTTCTATACAGCATAAACGTAGGCCATTTGTGGCACGTGGATGGATACGAGGATGCTGAGCTCGGCGGTAATTAATCTCATGGAACGTGCCACGTTAATGCAATCATTTAATAAGTTTGTCTCGACAAGAGCTTTATTAGCCATGGCCTCTCTTGAGATTCATATTTCTAATTCCATAAAGTACAAATATAACGCTCTCGCCATGACAGTGAACACGATTTTCATTTTGTTTAATGAAAGCGTAAGCTTTATGTAATTGCACATTTGTCGTTACACTGATTATAAACAATTTGTTAAACCACAATATGTAATTTGTTACGTCAACATTTTTGATGATGATTATGAATGTAATTATTTGAATATTTGAAAAATGGAACGTGAAATTGGATGTTGTTTAAAAAAATTCAACCGTTGTTATGACAATCGACAGCCAAACTGCCAAACCTGATTCAACAAGAATCTCGTCATTTTTTCGGGAGTCTTAGTCGCGTACGGACTACAAATTTTCGTTTCAAACTTTTCGGCAGCTCTGATCGTGGTTCACAAAAATTTAACGTACAAATGAGTTCTGAACAATCGAATACATTAAAATATGGAACAAAAATAATAGAAAAAAAATTGTGATAATAAATTGACCGAAATATATTTATTAAAAAAAAAGTAAAGAAAAATCATCGACTGTGATATAAATCAAACACCAGCAAGATGAGAATGAAAATTACCACGCTTGTTTGCGATGCAATAAAACGTCTTCAGGATCGAAATGGATCCACATCGAAGGATATTATGAACTTCATATCGTCCGAGTATAAGGAAACGTCACCGACTGTGAAAAAACAAGTAAATCATTCATCATTAAATAATAAATCACCTCTTGGCGAAATTCCCTTTCGACCGAATCTTATTTTCATTTGCAAATTTTCATTTTTATTAAACAAATGAAAATCATGACTTTTGTTTTATTTGCTGTCAAACAAAAAATCAGATTTCGTTATGATGTAAACTGTGAACGTTCAATTGTCATGTTGTAAAGATTCAAAAAGAGGACAATTTTTAAATAGAAAGAAATAAATAATTGAGCTAAACGGATGTTATTGACAGGTTGTTGCAGCTCTGCAGCGAGGTGTGGATCATGGTTACCTGCAACGGCATCACGGTCACTACACTTTGAACAGCGCAGCGTTTCCTGTGACGGGTTTCGAGGTAAAAGAGCGATCGATGTGCAAACCTAAAAGACGGAAGAGGAGAAGATCTAGGAGCCGGTCAAAGTGTGGCCCGATAAAGAAACGTAGATGCCCAAGGCCCAAGAGTAAGTGTTCCAGCAGGCGATCGAAATCCCGGCGGAAGTCCAGGAGACGCAAGAGTTGCAAGCCAAAACGACTTTCCTGTTTGAAACCCAGGCGCAGGCGCAGAATGAAGTGTGCACCCCTGTCTGCTAAGGACAGCCGAAGTTACAATCCTGACGATAAAGTCACCAAGGCCAAAACTCCTGTGCTGATAGAAGAAATTTTTGAACATGACGTGAAACCAACGATTCGACCAAGTGAGAGCAAACACCCCAGCCGATCTGGAAGCAAAGCACCCAGCAAACGAGGAAGCCGCGCACCAAGCAATGATTGCGAACGCTCAAGAAGTAGCAACTGGAGCAATCAGGATGACTAGAAAAAAACCGCTAGCTTCTCAAATTCAGCAACAAAAAACCAGTTTTTTGGTACACAAATGTCAAGTCCGTGGTCTTTTTTCATCTCTTTTTTTGCAAATTCTATGTCTTGTATAATCAAAATTTGATTGGATTTTATCATTGTCTCAAAAGAACTCTGTCTTTTATATACATTTTATTTTCAGAAATATAATTTTTATTTCAAATTTAGTATGAAAATTTCTCATCATTCGACTGCATCAGATGTGAAAGTTTGAGTAAGAATAAAAAAATTGGTTGCGAAAAAAAAAGATTCGTTGCATCAAAAAGTTATCGTTCAAATGAACACACTTGTCGGAGAAATGACACGCAACCCTTGACTACACTTGTGTTTCGCGCGACATAAATCCACCTTAATAGTATCACAAGAAACGTCAGAATGTGACGCTATCTCGGCGAGTTCTACGCGTGAGAACAAGTCCAACACCTCAAACCGCTGTGGCGTCTTCTCGCGTAAATGCACACATGGCAGATCTTATCTCACGGAGGATTTTCTGCGAGTCCTGGACATTTATCCCGATGAACCTTTTCACGGTGGGTGGTGGTAAGATCTTACGATTCCAGCGGAAAACACTCAGATTCGCTGCGATTACAGCTTACGTTTCTCTCGGAGTTATGATTATTATTAAAAAAAAGTACCATCTTATTTTTATCCCGTTTTCTCCTCTCGAGATGTATGTTCTGATCGAGACTATGAATTTTACATCTCCCATGAGATTTTATAAATAGGTGAAATCATGGTAAGTATAAAAGAATAAAAAAATATTCACATTTATAAACATTGATTAACGTTTTGCACATTATTGAATTGGTTTTCCTTTTTTATTAAAAAATACAAACAATGTTTGAAAGCTTCACCCTTTTTATATCGTTGTATGGCCAACCACAAATAATTGACAAATCTGAATGATTACTCCGGCACCTGTTCGCCAGGTGAACGCATCGGTGACCTTGACTTTCCAAGCAGTTTCTTTGAACAGTGGTGGATCGGACAAATCAACAGCCATAATTCTTCGTAAGCAGGGCCAAGTTTACGTCAAAAGTTTGAATCGAGCGAAATGGTCAGTGAAGTGTTGGCCAAAAGAAATCTCGAGAAAAAAACGAGGCAAAATAGAGGCGGCAGAATCGAACAAGGAAGAAATGGAATCCAGTGAATTGCACATGCGGTACCGTTCGGACATCCCGCAGGGTTTGTGTAAGAGCAACAATAACATGATCTGACTACTCACCAAGGACTATCGCGAGTCTTCGTACACCGTGCAACTACCGGGAATTCATTAGGTGACGTTAATGTACGTCTAACGGTGCCTGGCTTGACCTTGCCCTAAACAAACTCTGAACCGGGTAAAAAGATCGTGATTCTACCGAATTTGGCTTGTGTTATAGAAAACATTGTTGACTCTTCCAACCGTTTGCAGAAAACCAGTGACGCAGGAGATAAATGTGACTGTAAAGAGTTTCTTCGATTTCCTACAACAAGATAAGTTTTTGCAATAGAAAAACTATCAATACAGTTTCATAAGTTGAAACTTGATTTCTTACAATAAAATACTAAGAGAAAAGAGAAATTAAAAAAATTGTTTAAAAGAAAATGATAAATGAAGTAAGAAATAATAGTGCAACTTTAGATTTGCAACTAAACCCTACAAGTTAAAAAAAAGATTGGCTCTAATTATCAGACTTTGAGGAAGAGATTTAATCTATTGTTAGTATTTCAGTTTTTTAGGCGAGATAAAAAAGGACAAGCTGGAACACTTGTCCTCGAGAAGCAGGTGTCACGAATCCACCCGTTCCTCCCGCGCTCACAACCGGACATGTGTCGCCACCGACCGGAAGTGCTAAAAATAATTATTTATCACGTTCCTTAATTACCTCTAGTTTAACGCTTAAAGAAAGATACAGTCGAGTAATTACACAGTCCCGATGAAGCCGGGGACCAAGGCACCCTGGCGATCGGCACCGATAACCGTTGTTATACACCTGCAGGCGCACGAACGAGCGATAGCAATTTTTCGTGCGCTTTGTTGCACTCGATAGCGTGGGCGGAGCCGCGCGGCTTTGTCTTTGTTTGGATTGCATCTCATTTGCGTCTTTAATTGCACATGATATGCCCACTCCGACGACTTTATTTCAACTGCTTTTGTGTTCATTTCGTGGGTTCCGCGAGAGTTATGGCCTATTAATGAACCCGACAGGTACATTATTTATCCAAACGCGCCGATTAATTTCATTTCGAATGCGCACTTTTTATTGATTGTAATTGAATCATAAAATGTTTTCTTTCTTCTTGAAGAAAAGTTTTAAATTTATAAATTTTGTCAATTTTTCTTTAAGTAATTGGTTTTCAATTAAAGTGGTTTCTCATCTGCTTAATCAGAGAAGAGCTGACCAGATGAGAAAAACCTGGATGACATATTTCAACTTGCAATTTTCAAGTGAATCATTTTTCGTAGTAAGTTTTTTATTTAATTTATTCTGAATCAAGAATCGATTTAACTTTTTGTCATACGTATACAAATTCTAGAGCGTACTTTTAGCCTCTCATCTTAAACGCATCCTGCGTTAAGGATGTTGATGGCATAATCGATCGAGCAGAAGTGCGTTGCAGGTATCGTGTATTTGTTCAAACGAATGGAGAGTAAGTATGGGCTGCTGCCTCTCCAGAATGACCACGCGCTGGCTTCCTGCATTATTAAGATATGACTCTATTCAATATCGACAATGCCATCACAACTCAGCGCTTCTCGCCTTCAACGTGTATTCGAGGACACGTCGTAAAAGACGTGACCGATTGTTATTAAACCTGTCGTCTTTTGATGCTGCATCTTGTTTATGTGTTTGACGTTTTTTAAAACATCAATTCGTTTCGTCGTTAATATTAGAGAGTTGCAGATTCTGGAGAAACTTTTTCATCGCTTATTGATTTTAAATGAATTTCCACTCGAAGAATGCGTATTTACAATCCACTGGAAACCGCTGGTAAACAAAATAGGTGCAAAAAATTGTGTATTCAATTTGTTTTTAAAAGGCTGTTTTGTTATTTCGACGGAATTTATATCTAAACGAACAGAAAATTGCACTGTTTCGAATATTTATTGTTCCATACAATTCGATTTTATCTGTGACGTTTTCGGTTGGATTGAAGCAAAAAATGCGATACAAAACTTTCCTGCAAATAATCAAACGTTGAATTGATTTTAATCGCATAAAAGGTGTCAACATACTGAATAATTAAATTTTAATCATTTGTAACATGTGATCGATCTTGAGAGTTTGGCTTTCTTCCACAGCTGACCATATATTTATGATTTAGACTCGCACAAAACTCAGAGCGTGAAACACGACGTGACAAAAATGACAAAACGAAACAGGCTCGAAAGAATTATTTGTCTTATCACGCAACCAACAGCAGAATCTTTAAGCTCAAATTACTACGAGTTAAGAAAAAAAAGGATGTGATCTCGTGGAGCGCGTGGGTGGAAAATTCAAAACCTCACGTGATAATTCAACAAAAAAAAGGAGAAAAGAAAAGAAATGACGATTTTTAAACACATGTACAAAGCCGTGGCGGATGATTTACTCGAATGAAAACGCGATGGGCAATTTATGGCGAGCACAATTATACGCGCGTTGTTCATTCGATTCTCATTATCTACGTGATCAAAATTGTAATATTGCGGGCACCCGCGGCTTCGTGGCTCGAAATAAAATTTACGCGGCGTTAAAGTTTCTTTTTCCTGGTCGGCTTATGGCGTGATCGAAATCAATTACTCATCGATCGTCTCGCTTCGATAGATCGCCAACTGGATCGTAATTAAGCATGATAAAGTGTGTCGATCATGGCCAAGCTGTATCTTTTTACACGGCGCACATACACCGCGCGGCAAAATTAATCCGTAACAAGATCTTCGATTTGAGGAATCGACCCCTTCCACACACGTCACGTGTAATATATTTTTTCGAACGTTAAAATATACAATAATATTATTTGTATTATTAATTAAGTGCCGAATTTTTGATCCGATCATTCCTCAGGATATTATTTTAGCCGTGATGAAACGTGATACGATATGGATTTTGAATTTAAGCATTTTTGATCCGGCTGAATTCCATCCTATTAATTTTATCATAATTGATGATGTGTGACAGATTTCAAATTTGACAAGTCGTTTTAGCAAAATAATTTTTTTTTTCTTGAAATCATATTTCACAGACCTATCTTTGTATTTTCGAATGATTCAACCGTTTCACAGTTCAGTTATATGAACTGAACGAGTTTTTCTCAGACAATTTTTTCTGCAAAATCTATAGTTTCTCGTTTATGGCAAGAAATGTAATTGTATGTAGTATAAAAGTTGATGGCGCCTCAACAATTTGTCCACGATATATGTTTTTGTCGCGTCGAAACAAATCATAGAGGTTAATTGCCGCAAATCACGGACTTAGGGTCGCAACAATGCTTTTGCCGGGATTTATGGAGTGTAAGACTGCGGGTGGTGTGCGTGCTGTCGGATTTTGCACATGCCTGGTTGGGTTCGATCCAAACGGTTGAGCGTGGGCTCGGTTTATTGTTCGCCCTCGTGAACATGTTTTCCAACATAAATCCGTTTCAAACAATTTGCACGTTTATAAATAGAGGTTCAAATGAAATTAACAATTTAATTAAAAATTTTTAATTCATTCAAAAGATACTGAACTTTAATGATGTAGCAGAACAGTTTCTTACTAATATAAAGGGTGTACACCGGTTAGTTTCAAATAAATAAATAAATAAACATCACATTTGTTCACATCAAATTTATGTTAATGTATAAATTTAAATGAATTAATTTGTTATTATTAATGAACAACAAAAGAAATAAATTACGTGAAAGAAATTTATTTCAAATGTTCATCAGATGATAATAAATTGAAAATAGAATATATTGTGCTTATTCTTTTTCTATCTTTATTGTTCAAACGATGTATTGATTGGTTGGATACACAATGGGAATAAAAGTAATTCGCGATTTTGCAACAGAGCGATCATGCTTGCGAATGTATCGGCGAACAACTTTAAATCAAAAGCGACACCTACTCGTATGAGCGAGATAACAATATTTGTAAGCGTGCGCACAGATTCCGATCGTCTAAATGCAAAACGACCTACGACGATCGTCTGAACAATGAAATGTTATGACCAGTCTAGGCCTGATCTTTTGTACGCCGTTTTCGAACGATATGTCTAGGAATATTATCAGCTTATATACGAGTCTCTTATTTTTTACATCGTGCTTTCTGAACTTACAAAATGTTTAAATTGTTGTGTAAAACAAAATGAGAACGGTTTTAAAAATAAAGTTATGCACAACGTTCACATCTACGAATTGAGATTCCATTCGTCGTAAAATAAGCAAGGGCATTAAAATAAAATTATATGCAACCATGTGTATGCATACTTTAGGAGCAAAATTTTATGCTGAAAGCTTTGAAAGCGCATTCCTTCCCATTCAATCCATCTCATTACATGTACAATTGAGTTAAAAAAATGTTCAATAACGAACAAAAATATCAACCGGAGACCAGTAGTCATAAATCATGGCACAAGAAATAATTGTTGGTCAAAACGCGGTGCACAATAATTTGCCATGACAGAGACAGAAGTGGCATCATTGAAAAGTTCGCTAGGAAAAAGAGCGTCATTGTGAGACACCTGCGGCCCGGCGCTTCCGCGGCGGATTGCGTTATTGTCGTGGTCGTCGTCTTTGTCATGTCACGACGTAAGGTATTGCGTATTCTGGTGCGTTCCATGATGGGGTCAAGAAAGCTTTGCCTCACAGGAATAACGTAGCGGGTGTGCGTTAGTAAATTGTGGCCCGTGGGGTCTAAGGTCGTGGCTAGGCCGTCCGACATCATGAGAACCGTTTTCAGGCCCGGTTCTGCGTTCTCGGACTGGCTCATGATCATCGTCTACCTAACTCGGGAGATTTATCGCGCTTACGATGATGCTTCGCTGGTAGTTCGCTTTGTGCGCGCACTTGTATTTAGTCGAGCACGTGACCACGCTCGGAGTAAATTCACTTGAATACAACCGTGGCTAATCGTCCCCCTATCCTCAGAATTTTTATTTTCTCTTCAATTTAGTTAAATGATTAACAATTTAGTAATGATTCATCATTGATAACCAAAATAACAAAGCTAGAAACGTTGACAGGCGTCAAACTCATCCTCAGTTATTCAACTTTTATCAATAACTGATGTTACCTGTATCGTTAAATGATCAAACTTTTCGTATTCTCGAGTTTTTTTCCTCATTTGTACGTGTTTTTTATCTCATGTTGGATTTCACAAACGTAATTATGCATTTTTGCAACGGCGTCAAAACATTTTCTAACACGTTATTTCTGCAATAATCATAAATATCACGCGTACAATTCGCATTTCATTGATACACCGGCGTTTTCACTTTAGTGTAACACTCTCGCCATATAATACGTTTCTGAGTAATTGTCGAATTGAAAAAAAAATATTACGGTAAAATGGTTGTTAGGTAATAAAGTACTTTCTTCTTGCCACGAGTAATTCAACTCGGCCACAAAACACATATTCAATCGAACTACAGATACATCCACCGTGCACTTTCCTGATCATCGCCGGGAATAGTGTTTTTTTTTATCTAATAGACAGCCTGTTTGGGTACCGAGCAATCTATGTGTGATGCTTTATCGATTGATGGGATTCGAAGTTTACTCAATTTGTTTGTGAAAGTTGATATTGCCGTCTTTCAACATGCTAAAATACGTTTCAGTTATTTTTCAGCGATGTGTACCTTCCCTTTGGTCGTGTACACCACCTGCATAATATTGCTGAAGACTTATTTAATTATATACACGGTAACTAAAAGTATTCGATTCAGTGTTATTTCAATTTTCTTACACGATATCTCAGACGCAAAACGTATGTCGGAAAAAGTTCGACATTCGACAACACGTAATGAACATATTATATCAATGTGGATTGAAAATCAAAGAGAAAACAAAATTGTTTCCCTAGCCAATTTATGCAAAGCTAGTTATATTATTCAACAAATAATAAACATCAAGTGGAAGGCCTGTATCGTTATGAAAGTAATGATCACAGAATGTATTTCGAGTATTTTTTATTTGTTGACCGGAAATTACATATTTTAAATAAAATAATGATGGAAATGGTGGAAACGTTCATGAAAAATTATTAACGGTGTTTTTGTAAACAATTTTTATAATTATACGTTTTCATTTCATTACTCTCTGTAAATCTGAATAAGTGAAAATTTAATTTTTTGAAAAAAAGTGAGCGACTCTGGACTTATTTTGAGTGAATTTTCATTCAAAATAAGTAAAAATTCACTCAACAAAGTCAAGAGTCGTTTACTTTTTTGCAAAAAGGGAAATTTTCACTTATTCAGAGTACATTGTAATTACCGATTTATGATTCAAGTTAAATACTTGTATTCTTTTTAGACAGGATATCGTTTCTTGATAAAATTTACACGACCTATGGCAAAGCGGAACTAACAAAACAACAATTTTTAATGGTGTGTCACGTCATCGAGTGGGAGGATATTTACTAGCCAGTATGGGGTGTAAACATTTTTTAATGAAACGACACTTTAAACGCTATGCTATAAATAACACAGAGACTAAACACCCTCATCAAGCTTTCGACTCAATTGATTTAGAATTGTTGGTCTGAACGATGAAACGATGGAAAGGTTTAAAAAAGAAAAATAATTTTCACAATTTTAAAGAAAAAAGAACGACATCAACATTTTGTTAATGTTTTTATTAAAAAAATCAGTCGTAGAGCATCAATAATTAATATATATTTTGTGAAAATACGTTGCCATACGTGACAAACTTGAAACTCGTAGAAATTAAAAAAAAAAAAAGAAATTTTTATTTGTTTACTATTCCATGTGTTTATGCCGTCAGTGCAAAACGAATTCGAGTTTCCGCAGCTCTCAGATTCCATCAGCGTTGAGCTGCGCCGGCAACGCGCACGTAATTTAATGAGCCTTATGAAATTCCATAAGACATGGAAAGCCGCAACGGGTGCGTCGTAAACGGTTTTCGCGAAGACGTATGATCCAAGTCGGCACGCGCGGCAGCTTGCATTATTTAAGACACCATGCAACCGATGAATTTATGCTCTCATGCTCGGCCCTTCGTCCCACCGTCGGTTATTACCGAGAGCCGAGTATAAGATCGCGAATAATGCACGCGTGGGGCAAAAGGTTTCAAAAGGAACGGGGATGATAAAGAGTTAAACCCGGCTCATGGGAAACCATCGCGCGGAATTGCAAAAAGCAGCGCGATCTCGTGCGAATTATACGTCGTAATTGTTACGAACGCGTTTTTAATTTAATAACGATATAATCCGAGCTCGACCGTTAATTGCCTTTTACGCGAAACGGACAGTAAAATTTTAACGGCTCTATAAAACTTGGTTTGCGTAAATGGATGTGCAAAATTGTGCGGGATTACCATGCAGAAGATCAAGAGCACCGTGCATAAAAGTGCAACAGTTCTAAGGGCCCGATCAAATCATTCGATTCACATTGCACGGCTATATCTAGTATCTGTATATTTGGAAATGGTAAATCATTGGAATAAAACGCCTGAACTTCATCGCCAGGGAACGTTGGATGAAGTTAAGTTTAAATGTAAATGAAAATATAATCTATGATTGATTAAACGTTATTTATTATTAAATAAACAATTTCGATACAATTTGAGATAATTTTTTAATTAAACAGCACAGATTCTTGCATACATTATTTTGAATCTGCTAGATTAAAATCAATTTTTAGCATCCCGTCACTTTGTAATGGATTTCAGGTTTGTTCAACATTTCGATGATTTTGTCAGTGTTCTCCTTTTGCACATATCCAGTTAAAGAAGCACTAGTGAAATCTTTATCAACCAATAAATCTTCCAGAAAGAATTCATTTCCAGACACATGGTTCACAAACGAATTAATTGCACTGAAGTCCTTAGATGATATCTCAAATCTGCACAAGTTGTCCGTGTTAGTAGGTATATTGCCGAAGCTGTAAAACAATACCATCAACCAATTAAATAAATTGAATATTATCAATAAATAAAATTTTTCCATATAACACTCATATTTTAATAATATGTTTAAAAATATTTCAATATGACATTCAATATGACAATATGACAAATGACAATTCGAATTATATGTAAAATGAAAAATGATTATAAAAATTCATAATTATACTAACTCGGAACCAATACTTAAAGATGAAACAGAAGCCACAAAGAGGGCGCCAAGAACAATGAATTTAAACATTTTGGATTTTTTTCAATTTAGTTTAAAGAAGACTTATCTTGTACTGTAGTACTTTATTGAATCGTCAGGTGTTTATATAGAAATGTAATAAGTATAAAAAATGTGATTAACTTGTCATTATAATAGTTATCAAGTTATTTATAAAATTATTGACGAACCTTTTTGTGTTGATTAAAAGACACTTTCACTTCATAAAACTATTTTGAGTTTTTTACTTAAAAAAACGTATACATAATATTAAATTAAATTTTATTTTATTTATTATCATCATTATTTTGTACTATTATTTTATTATTTTTTATTAGCTTATTTCATAATTAAAATTGATTAAAAAAATTCTTTCAATAGCCGTAAGCTCATGGTAGGAATGATATCTTTCAATCGTTTTATTTTTATACAAGAAAATAAAGAATGGAAAAATTCGGAATTAAGAAAATGAAATTTTCATTAATTAAGTATGCCAATAATGTAGGTGATTCACGCTGATACAACGACAAACTACAGTCTAAAAATGAAAAAAATGTACCGATGATCTTTGATCCTAAGCTGATAAACCAATCGTTTAAATTTTAAAAGTGTTGTACTGGAAAATTAAATTAGTATTATATAATTTCTGATATAGAGAGAAATCAGATGCAACGAGATAATTTGAATCCAGAAGAAAATCACAGAGGCGTAAAACACGTGACGTCCGTCTTGAAATGTTCAACATGTTGTTTGTTGAGAATTTTTATTTTGATGTTGGATCTGCATAAAAAGGCAACGCTGCCTCAAAGTTTGTCTATTTCATGGCTATCTCCTGGGAATAAATTACACCACCTGAATTTCAAAGTTCTAAAACCTATTGGGGGTTCTTGTGAAAAGCTATCATAATTTTAATTTCTTTTTTTTTTGTTTTTTCAAAAAAAAATGAGTATTAACTGCAGTGAATCAAATAACTGTAATCTTATTTAGTTCCCCTAGAACAATTGATGCAATAAAGTGTCTCATGATTGGTTTTCTTTATTGGGCAGTACTTGTTGTCGTGGCCGAGTTGCACGCAAAGGCCGCAATATAGATATTTTCATGTTTATAGAATCTGCCAAAATGTCAGAGTCTGTGATAAACGAAACACTTCTTGTAGCTGTTATTGAAAGGGGCAACTGTAATCTCAGCTTTATAACACACAAGAACGACAGGGACACTCATTTGAATGTTTTTGAAAATCAATTTCTAGCGGCTAAACGGCTAAAACGAAGAAAGAATACGTTGCTTGCAACAATGAAGTTGTTGGGAATTTTTATCTGAATTACACCTGAAGTAGATGTGAATTTGATTTTTAAATCTGAAAAAATTAATTTCTATTACAGAGAACTCAATAATTATTCGGAAAATTTAAGTGTGTAAGTGTTATATAAGATGTTCAACGCGACATCAAAAAAGATTGAAAATTCAACTCAAGTTCAAGTTTTTTCACAAAAAAGTTATTTTCGCATAATCTCATCATAAACGAGTTGATGATATAATCCAAGATATAATCCAAAAAACCCAAGAGATAAGTTATAACACAGCAAAAATAATGTTCTAAATGAAACGTTTTTGTCATTTCGAAATGTCTTCCTATCTCATTAGTATTGTGAACATTTTGGAATGTTCAAAAAGTGACTACAAAAACGTTTCATAAAAAACATTATTTTTTGCACTGAATGCAACTCAATTAAACAATCAAACCAAAGCCGATATCCAGCCAATATCTCAGGCGATTAAAGGCTGATTTGTAGTAGTAGCTTACACTTCTGATGTCCATTTCTTGATGTTAAAATAAGCCATCGAAAGAAATTACTCATTTTTCAACATTTTTATTTAATAAAGAATATAATTTAAAGTTATATTATTTAACAGCTGTCTTTACATTCTTCAAAAACATCCCATGGATTTAGTTCCTAATGACCTAATAATACAATTCCATATAGTTCCTCTTTGCACAGAACGCTTTGGGTACTCCAATTAATTATTATATTATTTATGATATTATTGTATTTATGTTTATGAAAATATATCTCTTAATTTTAATATATTATCATAATTGGTTTCGAAAATTTAAATAATTCAATAAACTTTTGAGGTAAATTGTTTATTTAACAAGAAATAATTTATATACATCGATCTATTGACGTTGAAATTGATTTTTAGCATCCAACCATTGTGAATCTAAACTCTTCCTTTGTCATCAACCTTGATGGATGCATAAAATATCTAACTTTGCCAATGTCCTTTGGTCTGACATATCCTTGTATGTGAGCAGTTCGTAGGGGATAGTTATCGAAATGTACCACATCCATTATCTTTTCGCTATTCATATTCTTTACAAACAGTCTTGCAAGAAGGTTGTTTTCAGTCTCAATGGAAAAAAAGCAATCTCCTGTATGCCTATCGCCTGGAATGCTGTTCAACAAAAACATAAACAAAATTAATTTTTCGATACAACAGATAAATTATAATATTCTGTTTGAAGATATATCCATTTCAAATTATAAATAATATAATAAACTAAGTATTATAATATACTAAGTATTTCTTATATAAAAAGGACAATTTGAACTATAATATGTAAAATAAAAAATAATCAACCAAATAATGATTTTACTAACCCATAAGCACTGCTCAATGATGAAACAGAAACCACAACGAGGGCGACCAAAACAATGAATTTGAACATTTTGTATCTTTTTTTTAATTTTGTCTGAAGACGACTGTAGTTCAGTGTAGAGTGTAGTACTTTCACGATATGGTTAGCGTTTATATATACGCAAATTTCTTCATTATGAATAAAGTGTGATTAACGGCTTCTAATTATTATTTTAATTAATAGAATTAATGTTGTGTTGATAGCAGTAATTGAGCTAATGAAAGCCAAAAATAGAGTTTGATAATAGATAGATAGATTCCAAACTCCGACGAAATTTTCTTGATAACAAACCATCTATGGTTAACTCCGCAAAAAAAATACAAAATTGATCACATTTGTATATTTATTATAGAAAAAGCTTTAACAAATTGAAAAGTGAAAACTAATGTTATGGTGTTCATGGAAATAGCTCCCATAATATATATATCATTTTTTTAAATAATAATATAATTTTGTTCGAACACTTTCCATTCAACAGTTGTTTTGACTATGGAAGTCATGGATTTTCTACCTTAATAAAAATAACAAATAAATCATCAATAATAAAGGATAACGCCCAAGTAGAAATGGCATGGAATCCTAGGATGGCACTGTGTATGAGCGTCACGCCTGGCGTCCCTTAGGGCCCAGCCGGGAATCCTGTTTAACCCGACCAGGGCCCGACCAGGGCCTGGTCGGGATTGCCATTTTTAAAAATAAATAAACAAAAAATTTATTTAATAACTAATTAATAAAATTTTCTTTATTGTTTATTTTATTTTGATTTTTAAGCCATTAAAATTGAGGTTTTTAATGAATAAACCTGATTCGATATTAGAGGATTCGAAAACCCAGGCCTCCGCGGTGATAAGAACACTGTCTTATCCACTAGTCTATGAGGACTTTCCAGTCTATGTTTCTTATTGGGAAACTCACTCATACGATGG
>JAPYZS010001100.1:0-23100 GCA_030522925.1 Trissolcus japonicus | reverse complement strand
AAACAGATCTACTCAATTTTCATGCATGGCCAGATCTGATTGAATCAGATCTGGCCATACCTGATCAGACATGATCAGACATGGAACTTTTTTTCCCGGAACGTCTTAAAATAAAACTTTATATCTCTCAGTTTTTTATCTAATTTCTGTCAATTTTTACGCAATAAATAGCGTTGAGTTTTTGAAACACTATCATTGATTTGTGTATCAAAATATTGTAAAATCGAATAGAAAATTTTATAAAAATGAAAATGCGTGATTTTAGAAACCCATTAGTGCAAGTGTGATTGCGCGCACAATCTTCGGTCAAAACACGAAAACCTTTTTTTCGTGTTTTGACCGTTTACTCCGTTTAAAAACAATACGTTAAATTGCATTGAATAAAATTTGAAATAAAAAAAAATATTCATTGATTTAAACCATTCATTCTAATAATCGAGCTAATATACTTACGAAAACTTAAGTAATTAAAAAGTATTATATAATAATTGTAATACTCATACCCATTAATTTTAATAACATTACACATTTTACACATATTTGTCTGCATTTTTTAAATATTAGATTTCATTCAAATTCGCGCGCTAAAAGCTTGCACGTCAAGCGCCATCAGTCTTTCTTGCAAGTGCCTTTCCGTATAGGCTGAAGTATATAAAGACAGCTTGGGTGAAAGTATATAAGATTTGCGTATTATTGCGATTATTGTTCTATAATGCAATTTCTGTGTACCTTCAGCGAATATGTAATATGTGTAATGTTTATATGATTTATTATGCGTGCGTCCGTACTCTCATGTGTGTGTGAAAATTGAAATAATTCATAATAATGGTTAAAATAGAAAGTTCATCGAGACGTTGAAATGGGCTCATGTAACAATGTCAAAAACATTCACGTCTTAAGTTAAAAGGAATCTATTTGAATATTGATAGGCATGAAAAAAAATAACAATGAAATGTTTTAAACTAGAAATTTTAAAACTAAAAATAACTATTAAATCTATTAAAAATTAACATTATTTCTCAGCAAAAAATCATATACGTCACGATATTTTTCAACATCCGAGCTTATTAAATTTCGATACATTTCACAGTAAATTTTAACATTCTAAATCACAAAATGTATCCGTCAATGATCACACTGATTTCTATAAAAACACGCTGACAGTCTTTTACTATAAAACAATGTTAAATTGTATCGTTAGGAGTAATACAATTAAGAATCTCAGTTATCAGTGTACCTCAGGTCACGTTAATTAAAAATAGAAATTAAATAAATTTTACTAAAATCTTGATTAATATCATAGATAATGTCAGTAATAATTATAAAATTTGATAAAATTTAAAGTTTTGAACATTTATCTTCATTAATTAGAAAGTTATTCGAAAAAATTAATTTTTGATACCTAACACAGACTTTGAAACATACCCATGTGGAAATTGCCCGTGATAAGCCAAAATGAACAATTGATTCTACGTTGGTCCAATGTTGGCAGCCAATGTTGAACAGCTAACGTTGTACTAATGTTTATCAAATTGAATTGCCAGAGATCCGAAAAACTCGGATAGCCAACTTTGGCATACGTTATTTATACACTGGTGGCATCCAATGTTTGTCCAACGTTGGATTGGAATATCGGTGGCCAACATTGGGCCAATATTGGAACAATTAAAATTTGTGGATAAGTGCAGCTGATGGAGCAATAATCTAATATGTACACTGAAAAAAATGCTACCTTGAATCAAGTATATTTAACAATATATATTCTTCATTCCAGTCAAAACGAGTTGAAAAAAGTAAAAATAAACTTCATTCAAGTGAAATATACTTAATTTAAGTAGATTTTCACAAGTATTTTATATACTTGATGACAGTGTAATATTTTTTTTCAGTGCACCCTTACAAAAAAAATATATTTTGAATATATAAAAAAATATGTTTTTCTTCTATCTTATAAAATATATAGCGGCAATATGGAGTATATTTTTTATATATTTTTTTTCATAAATTTCATTATATAAATTTATAAAGAAAGTGGCTATTCGCACGGCAGAGTATATAAGAGTATATGAGAGTACATGAGAGTACATGAGGGAGTATACGAGAGTATACGAGAGTTCATGAGAGTACACGAGAGTTCACGAGAGTACACGAAAGTTTATGGAAGTAAACAAGAGCAGATAACAATCTCCGCAAAGTAAAACATTTCTTGTCACAGTTCAAACCGAGTTGCGTGGCTCTTTTGTTTTTTTTTAAAAAAGCTAACCAGAGTTGGCGCGAAAATAGTACCACGCAAACCGAGTTGCGTGGCTCTTTTGTTTTTTTTTTTAAAAGTCAACCAGAGTTTGCGCAAAAATAGTACCACGCAAACCGAGTTGCGTGGCTCTTTTGTTTTTTTTGTTTTTTTTTTTTAAAGTCAACCAGAATTCCGTGTTATTTTTGTTAATTTTTTTAATATCAAAACGAAATTAGAACAAATCTGTCAGCCCATTACCTATTAAAATTAGAGGTCGTCCCTCTAATATTTTCATGACCAATGTGGCAAAAAAAAACTAAATAATAATTGTATTTAATGATGTACATATGCAAATAAAAATTCATTGAATCTTAATTGTAAATGATAAATGGAATACGGTTTACTCTCGTATACTTTCGTGTACTCTTGTGTACTCTCATGTACCCTTATATACTCTTATGTACTCCCCTGTGTACTCTCATGTACCCTCATATACTCATATACTCTCATATACTCCTTCATGTACTCTCGTGAACTCCCTCGTGTACTCTCGTGTACTCTCATATACTCTCATATACTCTTATATACTCTGCCGTGCGAATAGCTTCGTTCATTTATAAAATATAAAATAAAATATATTTTTTATATAAAAAATTCATAAAAAGCGGCATTAATGACTATAAAATCGATCGTGAGGGCAGACTGCAGATCTGAAGGACGAGCGCTCGAATCCCAACCCAGAAGCAATAACAACCTTTAAATTCATCGGAAGTTTAAAATTACGAACATTGAATCATAAAAATAATTATCTAAAAATAATTACGTGAAAAAATTGTCAATATTATAAATAAAATAATTTAATTTTTTAATATACTATCATGTTCCTAAGACTCAGCCGACAAAAATATTGCAGATTTCAACAGAGTTTATCATTAGTCATTTTTTCACAAAATTGGAAGATGAAATGAACGTTAAAGTAAAAAATTTACACATATTTATATCTTAACTTCAAAATCAATTCAAATTTTTCTCTTTGTAATACTTCACTGTAATTAACTTAATTTTAATGATTATTTTGTTTTTGTAATCTGTTGATGAAAAAATGTTAAAGACAAATTGTCCCAGGGTACAAGCCCTTCCCCTATGTCAGTTATTGAAAAATACCGAGCGACATTCAGTCTCAAAAATGTTGTTCAAAGACCAGGGTGCGTATGATCTTAATTAGATATCTATGCATCTGTTGCCCCATGTCCATTACAGAATATCAAAGTACACTAGTAAAAGTGAACAGACGTAATTGCAATATACTAACCACATAGCTAAAATTTAATGTTGTACAGACGTACAGACTTTTTGATTTGAACTCTAATACAAATATTCAGATTTCTTGAAATTTCACAGACGATACTCAAGCGGGGTTAGCACACGTTTTATCTTTATCTTTAAAAAAAGTTTATAAAATAACATCATGCTTTATTGTTTGGAACCACTGAACGATAGTCATATATTTCTGATTCAACGTATGCGATATTCTGCTTCATAGTTTTTATGACACATGTGTCATGCAGTCACATCAAACATCACATTACCTGCACTCGTGACAGTAATAAATTACAAATTGTATTCAAATCTAAATACAATTTTTTTTCTTTCTTTCTGTTTCTAGAACATTAACATTCATCAAGATTTATACCCAAATAAAAAAAAGATAAACTCATTAGACGGCTTTATTATTTTTCTTTCGGACGTAGGGTCCGAAACGGTAATTAAATAATAAACGGTGTCAAATGGGATGAATGTGACAAAAATTATGTCTATAAAGTAATTTTTAATCAAAATTATATTGACTTAATAATAAAAAAACCTTCAACTTTAATTTTATCTAGATAATTGATATATGTAAAGATTTTTTTTTAATATTAATTTCACTTAAGACGAGAAATAAATTTGTATTTGCAATACAATTTAACAACTAGTACAAAATGGTCGTGCATTAACAGGACTTTTTATTCGTGATCACTAATCGTGCAGTCATAAATTCGATTGTAAAATACGTGTATAGAGATACTAATGGGTAAGCAAGAGACACCCTAGATTGAGCAAGCGGCGACGGAAAACGCGTTTGCGGTGACAGAGCGTGTCTGATGGAGGGTTGTCACGCTGCGGAAGCACCCCTCGGTCTTCAATATTAAAGCCCTCGTAATATAAGAGCAAAAGCTGTGCTCCTCCCCCGCAATCTTTCGATACCCCATGGTGGTTTATCAGTATAAAGCGTGTATATGTGCTTTCTACACGTTCGAATTCATACACGTAACTGTGCCTCTGCTCTCGTCTTCCGTATCCATCAAACGCGCATCATTGACCACGAATGTAACATCCGATAGGGTTTTCCCCGTATCCTTCTTAAAAAATCGAGTTATCTCGACGTTTCTTTCGTACAAATAAATCAACCAGTTATATCATATCAAATCTATCTGTTTACCATGGTTAGTTTCAACTTTGCGAGAGAGGGGAAAAAATCATCAAATTTTGTTACAAAAATATTCATCATTAATCGAACATTTTTTTAGATTTGTTGAATTATTTGAGAAATTTATATATGGTTTTAGCTGGGGTTTTTTTTTATTAAAAATTTCATTAGAGCATAATTAAATGTGAGAATTCAAATTGTGAAATTCAAAACACTCCGAGATGCAGATGGATGCGGTGCATAATAGCAGCGACATTAAATAAATGGTCTTACCGTGAACCGTCGACACCATACGCAAAGCCATTTGATGTCGCGTATTTTTATTCCACTAGGTAATTTCAAGATGATGTCCTTGTTCCTGAATTTTCCAAGAGGCTTGGGCTCCTCGCTGCGAATTAACATTTTTCATTAAACATTAGATTATAATCATTAAAAATTATCAAAAAAATGGGTGTAAAGCCATTCAGTTTAAAGTTTTATCTTAGAATCGTGAAAAATGATTTTGAGTTGTAGAAAAAAAGTGTAAGTCTGACGCCGTGTGGAATGACATAAAGGCACGGCTTTAGAGCCCGGTCAGAAACGGCAAATGAAGAATTGTGAAAGTGAGGCCGGGGCGGTACAGTTGAGCAAAGCGCGCCAGTCCGTAACCAAGGGATGAAATGAAACTCAAAAGGTTTTGGTTATGAGCTCGAATAAAGGGGATACGACAAATTTATCACCGAGAATAAGATAACTAATGCTTCACCAAAAGGCAAAAAAGCCTACCGAGTGTTCGAGAATATTTATTTGGAATGCAATTTTTATTCACTTTTTATCATTAATTTATCAGCACAGTTCAAACAAAAATATTCGCATTAAAATTATCCTTACTACTATTTTGAAAAATTTGTTTATAAGATGAGTTTGAAAAGTTTCAGACGTTCGAAAATTCAATAGATATAAATATTATATCTATAGATCAAACTCTATAGATATAACAATAACAAATCCTGATTGAAAAACCGATTAAAAACCTTTTTTCTTGGTCTTTTAATTATTTAACAATAATTTAATTATTATCCCTACATATATGTTAATTGTTATTTAGGTTGTGTTAAAAGATAAACATTTTTTAAATATATCAGAGTCTTACCGCTCGTCTTTGTCCGACGGATATGGAACCATGATTCCGTATGGTGTAGGAGCGGATTCATTTCCGACCCAAAAAAAAGCTGAGGCTGCCATTCCATCGTAAGAGAAGTTTTTTATAAAGATCGTTGATTCGTCAACCGCATAAGCCGTCCCGTTTACATCGTGAGCATAATGTGTAAGGTTTCCAATTAATTTACCGTAATAATTTTGACTGCTGCTCGCACTTCCTGCTGCAATCAAAGCAAATAAAAATCACAATTGATTATATATTTCTCTACACGAGTTGCAAGTTGCGAATTGAATTTAAAATTCAATCAATGCTTTCCATCCAATCTGTAACCACCCGAACAACAAAAATGGAGATTCCGAATGTAATACACAATTAAAATCCAATTTCCAGTTAATATATGCACTTTCGTATAAATTTGATTGCGCTAACTCGATCGGTAGATCATGTAATATCGATTCAATTATTTCGCATCGCTCATAAAATGATTCGAGGCTTATTTAATTGTACACGCGACGAACACAACATTTCGTAGATACAGCGGTACATGTCATGTTCAGTTTATAATATTCAATGAATGGATCACTGCTCTGATGCAAAAGTGATGTGGTGTATATTGTACATGCAGCCGAGTGTTGATCGCTGATTTACATATATTTCATTCTGTGCCGGAGGGAAATGGATGCGAGTATGAAGTATGACATCTCTGTATATGCCAAAAACAATCTTACAAACAGTGAGTCTACTGTACAGGTTAATTACATTTTGTATTTTATTTACTTAGTCCGATTCATGAATATGTTTTGTTAAAAGAAATGTTATAACTTTTTTTCAATCGAAAAAAACAAATGTATGCTAAAAATCAGATGAGTATTTTTATTTTCTTTTATTACGCAGAATTTTTTACTATTATTAATAACGCCATATGGCGTTATTAACTGCAGTTCAATTGTTTTCTTGTTAATCGTGATGTGCAAAAAAAAATGTAACAATCATTGCGCAAGATTTTTGTTTGTAGCGAGCGTTCGAGTGTCCCTAAAAGCGTCGTTACAGTGCATTATACAATTAATATATCCATAGAGGTCTTTATCTAAATCGCTCAAGTTAGGAGCTTTTAGTCCACCCTTTAGTGATTCAACTTCCCCATTTCAGCGTGGTCGTCAAACCCTTCCTACCCTATGTGTTGCACGTTTCATGATAGCGCCACCTATCGATGCATGTTCACAAAACAATGCTTCAAGAGGTTTCCCACGCCAGCACACACAAACTTTTGCGTGTATAAACAATTAAAAAAAACTAGAAAAAAAACTATTCCCTTGAAGTTCACTATTTTTTACAACATGAATTGAATTAAAAAATAGTCATCAAAATGAATATATGGTGTGCAATATTTACGAATCATCGATTGCATCTTTCAGTGGAAGCTTATATTCTGAAATAAAAATGATACAAAAGATAGGATTGTCACGATGTGACAATGACTACAATGATCTACTATATGTCAAAGAGGGTGGACAGCCCCTGTAAATGCGAGCAGTAAGCTAAACTGCCTGCGACTGGTGTCTAAACCATTTTCCCTTTTATCGCGATCGCCGATAGTTATTGGATCGTACCCGAGCTATTTGTTGCTCACCGTCACCATTACTTCGTTAATGGAACCGTAATTACCGTGACGAATGCAAGACACAATTCGTACTTTTTATTTATTTTTTATCTTAATATAACACGTTCTTATCTGTGCATTATTTTTATGGCTTGAAAATTCTATTTTTTTCGTAATCATTTATTTTTATTTATTTTTTTCAATAATAAAAATGTACATACATTCTCAAAGTATAACATTCTAAAAATATTTTGTATCATTTTTGAAAGAGAAAAAAATATATCTAAAGAACCTGTTTTGTAACTGTAAAAATTCAGTAAAACTGAAAAGCATATGGCCCAGTACGAAAAAAAACGTAAATGATATCATAACTTGATGTGGTCAAGTACAACTAATCTTACGAATTGTGATAGTTAATAATAATAGAAGAGAATTTCGGTAGTTATATGCTTAGGTGTATTAGAAAATCATTATATCTTGGCATTTTTATTATGATATTAGGCAAGGAACAGAAATTACAAAAATAAATTTTTTGGTTTAAAAAAAATTTACGAAATAGTAAAAAAATATAATGTTTCCCCTTTTTTTCATGCCAAAAAGTGGCATTTGTCAGCTGATAAGGAGACACTGCAGTTCCTCTGTCATTTTTTTTCATACTTGGCCAGAGACACTGCCGTGTCTCGTGATTTGAAATTCCGTCCATTGTCTGCTAATTTTAAAAATGTAATTTGAAATTTCGTCCGTTAGTTGCTGATTTTACCTCGGGTTTCATCTTCCTTTATTACGAGATAAGCTTTAAATCTCTGGACTATAATATTCAGTGAAGTAAAAAGGCCTTCTAAGCCCTATAACGTGACAATGAATATCCAGATCGCTATCGTTTCGAGGGTGGATAACAGTGAGTAAGAGAGCAAATTCTAAATTTCTGTTTTATCAAACGAAGCTCTAATTAAGAGTCCATGAATCTTAAATGTAATCATTTTGAATCCAAACGACAAAATAAAATAATAAAAAAATATTTAGTAAATATAAAAACAATTTTATTATACAATTTGGAATTGCGGAAAACAAAATCTTTTCAAACATTCTGTTTCTCGTGCCAGTTTCTTCAATCTAATGGGGATACACTTTTAATTAATTTCGCTAAATATATTCAATAGTGTGATGAATATTATAACATTTTTTTGTTTAATTTAAACAATAAAATAATTTATAAATTAATTATTTCTAAATATAAAATCATAGGCAATTTTTTAAAGCTACTCAAGTAGAAATATATATATGGTTAGATTTATGGGTTATAAATATTAACCATATATAGGCCATATATGAAGCCATATAAAACATATGTTTAACATAAATATCGCTCTATGATAAATGCTCTATAAATGTCCTATTTATGTCTCATGAATGGCTGCTTGTAAAACAAAATCCATTTGTGGCGTATACAGAGCCATATATATGCCATTTATGATGCCAAATATACATTTTCACTTTATCACATATATGTTAAATGCATGATTAGAAATATATTTTATGATACATGTATATTGCATATATGACTCCATATATAAGATATATACATTTTTATTTTTACCTGAGTTGTTTTTTAACTTGAATTAACTTTAAGATTCCCATTCATAAAACCCTTTCACTGCTCATGTCTCGTTACTCTAATAATAATTGATTTTAATATCCACAGGCTATGGATTCGTATAGTGTATGTGTATACCAGATAGGTGGATATACCAACATATAAATGAGAAGACCCGAGGCACTTGATATAATGAACGGCGCAGGATATTCTGCTCGTTTGGGTTTGTTCTAGGAATCAAACTCAGGATAAGAACCGAGGGACAAGCAAGGGTGAAAAGCGGCGACAGCTTTTTCGGGAAGTTAGTCCCCATTGTCTATGGCGCAGAGAAAGCAGAAGGGACGATTTGTGCGCGAAAGCGTTGTCAGGTGACTTAGACATTAACGAGACTAACCAGATTCATTGAGAAAAGCGAAGTGCGACGAGGGGCACAGAAAACTGCGGAGGGTGAAGATGAGCAGGAACGCGCGAGAGCGAGACCTACACCAGTAGCACTGATTTTAATCAAGATATGGCTTGGCAGCAGCCAACGCCGGATCAAGCGAGCCAAGCTATTGATTTTCTAAGTGCTTTTGACCAACTTTATCGTCAAGCCTGCGAATTTGACAGTGTCAATAAACTGTCAACTTCACAATTGATTGTAAGAGAAAACAAATCACTATGTCTAGAACCAAAAAGAAAAAAAATGTTAAAAACGTTTTTGTGATATTAAAATTAACTATGAGATAATCCGATAACAGCGGTTTGAATATGAAAAATGGGAACTTTTCTTTTAGGTGTTTCGGTAGGCCGTGGGTAATTCGTTGATTGAATGCATGATCAAGGTTTCGGTTTGCGGGAGATGATATGAATGCTGTTTTTATCTTCACTTTCAGGAGATTAAAGCCCAAGTCGCTTCGTTTTAAAATTATTATAGTCTCGAGAGAGGGGGGAGAGAAGAATGAGAAAAGCGAGCGGGAGGGAATAGAGAAGGAAAGAAAATTTAAGGGCCGGTCGAAAGGTAAGTGCGAGTTAGCTGGGTAGAGAGACGAAAAGAGTGAACGTGCTGAGCTTGCGGAAAGGGTGTCTAGTGATGCGTACCACAGTTACCTCGCCAAATGCATTAAGCGCTGCAATATCAAATTGTCTGTGTGTGCGTCGCGTGTGTTACGCATTTTATGTATTTGTATGTTCATTTTGGAGAATGCAAAAAAATATATTGTTTTCAAATATTTTTTTACACTTTGAAAGAGTTAAAAAAGGAGATGTTGAAGAAATTAGTTCGGGAAAGAAAGAACTAACCAACAAAGAAAGAAATAATGAAAATTAGAAAAACGATGTTTTCAAAATTCTTTTTAAAGGAAAAGTAAAAACCAAAAAGAGAGTCAAAGGAAATTACTCCGGAAAGGAAAGAACAAAAAGAAAGTTGTTTGTTGGCGTGCGGCCGAGTCAATTTACAGCAAAATAAATCCGAGACAAAGTGTATCATGATGAAAAAATGATGATAAAGAAGAGAAATTGAAAGCAGCCCTAAATCACGGCAGTCAATTTGCTTTTGTTTCATGAATCTTGGGTGGGATCTTATGCGAAATATGATCCTTCTGATGGCCAATTAGGGCGGAATTATGAGCACCTAGCGCTTACTTATTTGTAATGATAAATATTAATCAGAAGGATAGATATCAATATTGTTGTGGATAAATCAAATACTTTAAATTCGTGTGTTAGATTTTGAGATTTCAATACCCACATATAGTTGCACATATGTAATAATAATATAACAATATACTTAGAGAAAACTTTACATTTCACGTATATACATCCATATATAGGGTGTTCAAAAAGTATGAAAACGGTCGAATTTCACAAAAATTTCAGGACTGAATGCAAAAACAAAATAACACGTTTCCAATATTTGTTTAGAAGCTGTCCAATGATACCAATATCGACCCCCCCCCATACCACACCCTGTGGGTGAGACGGGTGGCAACTTCAAAAAACTAAGTGGAAATACCTAGTTTTTTAGCAGATTCAGTTTCATCTCAATTTGTATTATTTCAATGACTTGTTTGATGTGACTATACAAATTTCAATCATCATCTAAAAGAACCACATCGATGAATCGTGGTGCTTTTTTGTAAAAATTAAAATTGTTTTATAAAGATGTAATTATAAATAAAATGAAGATATTTAATGTACAAATTGGCAGAATACATAGATACTGGCATATAAGCCATGCATTCTTATAAAAATGTAGTAAAGAAATTTTTATTAGTTTACAACTAACTGCCATTTGAAAAATGATATTCTTACTGTCTCGCTAAAATCACCTTAAAATGGAAAATAAATGTATTAACATTCTTATTTCTGAAATTATGTAACACGTATAAAAATATATATGTCTGTCGTATAAACCTATATGGGAAGTATATTTTTATACGGGTTCTTTTTGGTATGAGAAACTGTACGATATACTTTAGCAGAAGAGATGAGTTGAACATGATGACTTGGTCTCTATATCTCAAGTATAACTATATCTGCTCTTGGACCCGAGTTCCATCACGTGGATGTTTGGCTGTGAGGGTGTCGTCACATATCGATTGAAACGGAGTACTACTGCATAGTTAAGTCTCGTAAACGCGCGCGTATACACTCGGGACGCGTATTTCATACGAAACAGACGAGTCGGGGACTTTTGTATCCTTGTCATAATGATATCATAAGCATTTGTCAGCGCCATCTGATGCCGCGCTTATATTGCCGTCTATTTTCCTCTCATTAATTTCAATTACGTGAATCCGAGCCTCATCGTCACCTCATTCGAAACTCAAGGAAATCTTATTCTGTAGCTAACAAAACCAGCCAAATAATCGTATCAAGATTAAAGGCGAAAAGTCCCGCCGTTATAATATAAAAGCGTCTTCCAACCAGATCCATAGTTGTACACAAACACACAAGTCTCTGACACAATACCTTTCCATTAGTTGTATAAATTCTTTCTCAACCGTTCAGAGACCCAACATTTCGACCAATTGCTCATTCCTCTTGATACTTTACTTATTGAGAGTTTAATTAAATTTAAAAAAAATTTACTCAGAAATAAAGTACTACAATTTCAAGTATAACTTCAACTTGGGTCTTTCATATGCTATATTGAAACTGAAAATCTTTATCAAGCTTCAAACGAAACAAATTTCTTTATAAACAGTTATAAAAAGTTACTAAGAGTAGTTGCCATAAAGTGGAATGTAAAAATTTGAAACATTTTCATATTATTTGTTTCGTTTTTTTTCTCAGTTGAATGTTTCATTTACAATCGATCAAACTGAGAAATTTCAATTCTAAAATTCAACTGAAATATGAGTTGATTCGAAAAATAAAAATTACAAATCAATTTTGTTATTTTTTATATTTTAACATTTATTTTCATAAAAATTGTGAGTGAAAAAAAGTATTCGATACAAGTGGGACAAATTACACCGGAATTTCATATTATATTTCATATTATATTTCATATTATATTCTATTTGAAAATTAAGTTAGAGTATGTAGTCCCATGCCCGTGCACCCTTAATATCAATTTGGATATAGCAGTACAATGAAGAAACTCGATTGAAATTTAGAGCTATAAGCACATTTAAATTAAGGGGAACAGTTGGAGATATTGCATTTTGATATCCTTCGCATTAAGGAACGATCATTTGTCTGTATTGTTCAAATCGCAGGGGATAGAGTGTGCAGCATGTTTTTGAGAATGAATATTTGTCTCGTAACTCTAAACTATATCATCAAGTGGCACCCCAAACTGTTATGGGATGTATCTTATAAATTGTACGCAGATTGGTTGGCAACCCACATTTCGGATTATTGGCTAGTCTCTTTTTTTTTCTTTCACATGTTTTGCTTATTACGTTATTTATAAATAAAATTCAAAATTTTTTGATAAAAAATGTTACACTATTTCTTGATAAAATTCATTTGTCAATTTTCATTATTTAACACTAGAACCAGCGAGTACATCAATTTGTTATTTTCGTAAATTTGTAAATTTCGGTCTTTTTTAGAAAATTTTTTTTTCATCTTCATCAGCTGGGCGTTGCGGATATTTTAAACACATAAAAAGGGTGCTAACGGTGATGTTTCACCTTTTTTTCATGCCAAAAAGTAGTATTTGTTGTCAGTTGTCAGTATTTGTCTGCTAAGGAGACACTGCAGTTCCTCTGTCATTTTTTTTCATGCTTGGCCAGAGACACTGCCGTATCTCCTGATAAACGCACAATTTTTGTAAGTTTTGAATTATAAATAAGTTTTCAGGGAAAAATTCTTATAAAAGAATATCTTTTTTTTTTTGTTTTATTCTGTTTTTAACCTTCTTTTTCATCGACTGAACTCGAACCAAATTTAGAAATTGGAATTTTGAATTAAGACTACGGAAATGACTTTCATTAGTATATTGATACTCAGATTATACTTATGGAAAGTGAGTAAAAATTCTTTTTTGCCATATCAGATGTCTAATGTGATTGATATTTTAAATTTTTTATTTTTCAATTGGAAACTAGTTTGGAATGAATAAATTTCTTATACACCACGTAATTCAAGTCGGCATACCTCTGACGAAAGAAGAAATCTTTTATTTTTTCAATGAAATTTGAAAAGAGTTTTGAAATCGTCTTATGTGCATTAGCATACAGATAAATCTTAAAATGTTAATCTTTTTGAATGAAAACTTGTTTTTTTGCGTATTCTCTGTGAACAGGTTCTACATCTTTTAAAATTCAATTAAACATCCGATAAAATAATTAATAAACACTGATAAACCGGGAAGTGTGTACACGATTCTTGCCGATGTATGTAGCATATATATTATACAAATACTGCAAGTACAGAAGAGAGTTGTTCCGGATGGACGAACTATTGTCAGTCTCGGAGATCTCGAGTATGCACATTCAAGTACTTCACAGACGCTTTATTGGAAATTACAAGTAGTATTTGCTCGAGTACGTTTCTGTTAGCCAGGCATAATGCATGTGTACCCGTATACGATTTATGTACGCGTTCCATTCTTCGGGCCTTTTATTTCCCCTTTTTATTCAGTCAATATAATTCTTAGCGTTCGATTTCTAAATTATCATTAGTTGTATTCATACCATTTCACACGCAACAAAACTGATATGATAAAATCATATAAAAAATATAATAAAAAATTTTACGGGAAGTGAACAAATATTTTGTTACAATTCATTGAAGGCAAGACAACAATTTTTTTGTTATAATTATAATTATTATTTTTTTATATCTATATTTTATTTTATATATTAAATTTTTTTTATAACCATAAACGTTGACTTTATACGTTTTATATATGGATACATACAGGTTGATTTTTATTTAGGTGTCTTATTCTGTTTCCTGTGTGATTACTAAACGTCTTGATTACTATGGGATTGGCTTCATATTTGATACGCAGTTTACGTTCGGGTCTAGCAAGTCAAGTGATAGTTATTCTTGTACAAAACCTCGTACAAAACACTCAGCTGGCATGACCTGGTTCATCGTTACGCAATCAAGAGTAAATAACGTAACGTTTTAAGGGCTTCTGTATTGGTCTTTTAGTTTCGCAACACTTGCATCAAAGTTTCTTCTATTTCTCTTGGTATTTGCATTTTAATTGACAAAGCTACAAAATTATGACATGAATCGCGCGATCAATCCCAACTCGAAAACGCGTAATTATACTCACTTACTGAAGCGATAATGGCAAACGTTGTTTTCATATTAAAGTACCAGCTACAGAAAACACAAAACGCATTTAAATATTGTTAAATATAATGGCTCCTCAAATGGGAAGTGGAACCACGTTTGTCATCGGCTTTGCATCAAGTTTTTCCTGTTGTCTCTTGTTTTCATCAAGATAATGAGCGGTAAAAGTATATTTTTGTACTATCGTGAAGAAAATGACGTTTTTCAATATCAGTACCAGTGCTGCAAACAATAACTTTTCGATACAAATTATGGTTCTATCCTTTTTACTATTCTTTTTAATATTTAATGAGTATTTTGCACTAATGGTAACCTAATTATGCGTTCAAAAAATTGATCTGTTCAAAATTTTCATTGTTTTATTGTCTCTTTTTTATTATATATTCAATAGAATGAAAAACATCAAGAAATAATCATCCTCTATAACTTTCTCTGTCGGTGATTATTGTTTACGAATTGTCGTGTGCCAGTTTTGATTCACTGTGATGGAATATAATACGTGCGTTCCTATAACATGTTCAGGGACGGTTACGCTATTAGGATGCAACACTAGTACTTCATAGCTTATAATTCAAAGTTAAGAAAGTTTAATATACGTATTCAACGGAAAACATTTTATTAATTTTCTTTTGTTTTTCAATTCTATTGTTTTAATGGAAAAATGACACGATTTATAGTTTTTGTTTTATAGTGGAAAATTATTGAAGAAAATTGAAATTAAAATCATAATTATAAGATTTGAATTAAGAAAATTAGGGTATGAACTTAATTTTGCATAAAAATTAACAAAAATATATACAAGACTAATAAACATGATATTTGTGTAAAATTTAAAAATGTAAAGTGTAAAAGTGTAAAATTAATATTATGGAAGCCGCACAAAAGAAAAGACAAATCTGCTGTACTGTTAGGTAGTTTTAGTATATCTGCGCATGGTATTTAATATCAGAGAAAATTTCAGAGTAAATATGCAGTTTTATTATATTCAGGCCAACAAAATTTCATGTTGTCCTTTGAATAAAATTATGCATGAGAATGAGATGATGAAATTAAAATTTAAATTAAAACTAAAATGCAATTAAAATTGTGCATATGTACTTATTTGTAGTAAGAAGAATCATCATTTGACGTCAAATCGTTTCTTATTTTTAAATATATTCACACAATTTTTCCAGCCCGTGCATGCGTGCAGTGTGAAAATGTGCTGAGCGGAGACCAGAAATAAAACGTATAAGGTCACTTCGCAACAATGGTATAGAAACTATGCTAAAATTACCTGTGCGAAAATGCGTTTGTAACATATACCGAAATAAGTTTATGAGAAATGATAATCAATTATAAGAAACATAATAATATTAACTGTGCAAAATTTCTAATCAAAATTCACTCTCTACAACCCATGTAGAAATTCATGTCTGATCCTACGTTGAACCAACGTTGAGAAAGTTGAGTCAACGTTGGCTGTCAACTCAACTTTTTATTTTGCCAGATTTAACCCAATGTTGTTTGAATTATTTAAAAAAATGAATTATTTTTGACACATTGACAATTTTTTGAAATAATTAATTCTAGATAATTATTGTTTTAAAGTCCGATCAATTTGAGGGTGTTGTTGGTTCTGGGCTAGGAATTTGATCGCTCCTTCGGACCCTCCTACAGGTTCTTCGGATTTGTAGTTTGCATCTTCGACCATTGCTGCATCGGCTGCCTTTGGACATGCCGTGTAAATATGCCACTCACTTATCCACAAGATTAAATTGTTCTAACATTGGCCCAACGTGGCCAACCGATGTTCTAAGTCAATGTTGGATGAAAATTGGATGCTACCATTGTATTGTATAAATGATGTATGCCAAAGTTGGTTATCAGATGTTTTTGAATTTCTGACAATTTGATAAACTTGGTACACGTTGGCTGCCAACATTGGTCCAACGTAGACTCGGTTGTTCATTTTGGCTTATCGCTAGCAATTTCTACATGGGAATTTCAACAATTGTTGTTGTTGATAATGTAATTTAAAAAAAAACCATCGAGTATCAAAATTATGATTTAAATTAAGCGTTTGTTAATAAACATTGTTTCAATATTATTATGTTTGTTTTCAGAAATTGTTTGTGTACTTTACATTACTTTATATATTTTTAATATCTTCAATTCTTTAACATCTTCTTTTTCTATTATTATTAATTCTTTTGAATTATTATTGTGATTTTAAATCTGAAAGAAATTTATTTTGTTTATTCGCACTGTAGTTTAAACTTACCATAATAAGGATTAATGAAGATGCACAGAAAGATTGTAGAAAAAAAGTGCAACCCGGTCGATTCCATCGTTGTTCCTTCAAAAATTCAAGGCAAGTTTTTCCATCTGCCGCTCAAGTTGTCGAACTATCCATGGCACTTTTACGCTTACATTGAACCTGCACAGATAACCGAAATAAATTAAAGAATTAAAGGTATTGAAATCAAGGTAGTGAATAAGTAAGATTTGTTTGACTCGATCGCGAAAGGATGCTTACGAACAGAAAGACCGTGATATAAGAGCGTAAAATAAGTGCGTCGAGGTATAAAGAAAAGAACAACTGTGCGTCACGAGTCCTCATGATTAACCGCCCTTCCATCTGTGACTGTTGCGTAACACAATAATGTAAACGCCAATAGAATGTTTGCCGAATAAGACTAAGAAGGACTGGGAAGATAGTGACCTTCATCTCTTAAGGCCAGTCTCTTTTGTTGGAATCGATTTTCGCTTTTCATATCCATTTTCATTTCATATATAAAAGTTGAAATATTTGTTTATTAATGACAATAAAGTATGGATCCATCTAACCCTAGTAAAAAGATCGTATATTATCCATATATAAAACATATATTGACCATATATTAACCATAAATTCACAATATACTGCTAATATATGGACAACATATATTAGCAACGTTTCTTTGAAAATTGCTAATATACCCTAGTAGAAATTGTAAGTCGGCTTACGCATGAACCTGACGAGGCAACCATGCGTAATATGCGGCCCACTTTTGGATTTTTTGACTTGCCCACGATAGAATGTAACGCTCGATTTGGAGGTGGCCCTCGTTTGGTAAACCATATCACTCGACCAGTAATTTCATGAACGCTCGGTCTGAAGTTTTATATTAAGCACATTTATTAAAAAGAGCGTTACATTCTAACGTGGGCCTTATTTACGAGGACCACGTCGGGCCCTCATTAGGTTACTATATAGAAAATTATTGATTTAAAAAATGGTAACCATATTTGGTGTAGACTAGGGCCGAATTAGGTTAACCCTAATTTAGGCTTAAGACCGCAAATCGAGTTTGGCTCTCGTTTCTGATGGGGCACGCCTAATTGAATTTCTACTAGGGAAATATATTGCCAATATATAATTCATATATAAAAATTGTACAAACGTATATACATTGTCAGTATATGAATAATATTTTGTGAAAAAAAATTTTGTCATTGATAATATACGGACAAGTATGATCTTTTATACTAGGGAAGCTTCATTTGAACAATTACTTTTTCGAAGGACATACGTCCCTAGTGAAAATGATAATTGACCATACATAAAACATATATTGACAATATATTATTTTAAATATCATATATTGACCATATATTGGCAATATATTGAAAATATATTAACAATATATTGACAATGTATTAACAATACATGGACAATATATTAATTGTTTTGTATAGTCGCTAATATATTGACAACGTATAGTCTATAAATGAAAAATGTTTAATACTGTATCGTCAATGTAAGGTCAATACATTGTCAATATATTGTGATTATATTGACAATATATTATTGTTATGTGGTCAATATATGATTTTCTTCAAATTAATATATTGACAATATATGGTCAATGTATTATCATTTTTACTAGGGAAGACATTTTTTCTCTGGACGACTTCATCCCTTCCATTTCACAGTACCAAATAATTGACCCGCGCGTTAATGTTTCTGAAATATAAACACTAAACACACGCACTATTCTGCTATCTTCTCATCTATACAATTTTTGGTCAACTGAAAACGGAATGAGTTAACTCACAATACACGACTAAAGAAGAAGAACTATTAGAAATGGTTCTTCTATTAGAAATAGTCAGAGAACTATTTAAAATGTCGATGTAATTTTTTAAAATAACCTAGACATTTAAATTATCTGATTTAATTTTTTCAAAATGAAATTTTTCACGTCATATTTTCATGCCATCTCACAAGGACAAAAATATACATACACATATATGTCGAATTTATATTAATTTTATTTTAAATTTATATACTCTATTGTCGATTTATCAATAATTTATAAATGAGGTATACGCAGAATATATACGAATATATTAAATATATGTAAAATATATTTTGAACGATGTCTTTGTCCGTGTGGCATAAGTTTTGTGTTTGAAAGTAAAGGAGATTTTAAAATCAATTTGAAACTATCAACAATTAAATCTTAAATTAATTTTTTTTAACATAAAAGACAATTGACGTAATCTCATTTTTATAAACATATACAAACTCATCTTAGCACTCACTCACTTCAGTGTACGTGTTCTAAGAAATTAGATCACATCTAAATCTACATTTGCGCATCGGCTTTCTGTCGATTGACAGTCAGACAACCTATATCTAATTGAATAGTAAATTAGTATAGCTAACAAAATTGATATCCAAATTAATTTTACGAGACATTATTCAAAATTCTAAAACATTTTTGTTTGTTTTTTTTTTTTGCTGTTTCAGCGTCTTTCAAGATTAAGCCTCCAAGATAAGCCATCAAGAAAGAAAAATTAATAATTTACACTACAATATCGCCCATACTGTAAAAAAGAAAATTGCCTTAAATTAAAGATCACTGCCATAGTATAGCATTTACCATAAAAATTAAAAAATACAAGTACAAAAATCAAGACTACAGCTTAACTATCAAAATCAATTTTGCAAAAGATAATTGATATGGACGAGTAAACATTGTTCGAGCGATTATCGATCTATATTATGAACAATAATATGGCTAATAGGTTTTTTTCTGTGCGGATCAAGCGTGATAGTGCACTACAAGAAAACTTGTAATAATAATTCTTAAATTGTCGTGAATTTTAACCAAACTTTATCATAAAGCAGCGCTAAAATGCCAACTGTGTTGGTTTATATTGAATCCGTTTTTTATTGTAAACAACGCTAATAACGAACAACAACAAATAATTGAATGAAATTTTTATACTCACAGAAAATTAAAAAAAATACAATAAATAAATGTACAAAAATAAACAGCAAACTTTCTCCTTGTCAATCTTTATCGCAAATATATTTATTAATTATTTTATTTTTGGGAGTAGCTGTTCGCATCACAGAGTCTATGAGAGTGCATGACAGTGCACCAAACTGTATGAAAGTGCATTTCTACATTTATTCATGCACTCTAGTATATACACTCTCATGCACTCTACGGTTCAATTAGCTTCGTCATTTACTTTTACCTCCAAGTTAATTTTTAACTCCCAAATTATTAAATATTTTGCATTTCAGATTAAGTGTATGTTAGATATGTTTTTCTAAAGTTTAAATGATTTCATTATCAAAAAGTAGAAACTCGAAACATGACAGAAATTCTGAAAGTAAAGCTATCTGATATATTTGTTTCTCAGCAAATATATTAACAAAAATTATAATCGGTCCAATATTCTTTTAGCCTACGCAGCAACTTTTTTAATAAAGAAAATTAAAAAAAAACTTATTCAATCCTTTTTATGATCCTCTATTTATATTACATTGTGTACATAATGTAAATCAACATTTAATGTCAAGCAGATTCGATTAATGTTTGTTTTACTATATTTAATTATATATAATTACTAATCATCACAATTTTCAACTAAATAATAAAGAAAATTATTATATACATAATATTTTTATATTATTATATTTTTATTGCATATAAATTTATGTACTATTTATGAGATATATATGCTGATTCATATATAATCTGAAACCTTTTATTGGAAATGAAAATTGATTGATAATCCAATAATATCAAGAAGTTGAACATATAAAAAAGATCATATATTGTCCATACATAATACATTTATTGACAATATATTATTATTACATTTACATTACAACTATATTTACAAAAACAATCATATTACCAAACTTTCATGCAGTATCAAATTTTTCAATGCGGCAATTTTTTGAAATTGTATTTAATAAAAATTAGGAATGTAAAAGTAAACCTTTGAATCAATTTGAAAAAAAAAACATCGTGAAAAGAAATCTATGCCCATAAGCATGATTTGAAATGAACAAACCTCTATCAATCCTCGAGAGAGTCATCAACTTGGAGATTATTGTTGCAGCTGATATCCATCCATTATTGACAACAGACTTCATTAGATGAGTTTCAAATCGGCGTGTCACAATCACCAGAGAAAAACTAACCAATCCTCAATTATAAAAAATTCCCAGAGGCCGTTTAAATATCCGGCCCTGTGCGCACAAAGAGAATGGGTCTCATCACACATTCGGTCACGGTCATTTTGTGAAATTGCACCGGATCACCCAATTGAACCCAAATCAAGTGCTGGATATAGGTGAAAAATTATGATTTGATAATTTGATAATTAAATGAGTATCAGATTAAACTGCACTGTATTTTTTCAATTAAATTTTAATTTCATTTAAATTATTTTTTTTGCATTTCTTCAACTCAATTCTCAAAATTAATCTTCACTTCACTGAACAAAAAAATTTGGTCACATTCACAATACTCATGGAAAAAAAATCTAACCAGTGACACTTAAAAAAACTTGAGTTATTCCGAGAACCACAAGAAAATACAAATCATTCTCAACTAATATCAATCGATCGTTTTGAGAAATAAATGACGCCATTGCGCGAATTTCTTGGTCACACTGTACAGTTCGTCGTATCGTTGGTGAATATTAATAATTGCAATACATGACTTAATACCTGATCCCACCCCTTAAATTTTACATTTTGGTACCCTCGGATTAATCTTTTTAGAATGGACCTAAAAATTAAATCAAAAATGAAGAACCGCTAGCTGCGTTTCGGACGTTAGAGAACTGATTTGACTTGGGAAGGATATGTATTGGCGAACACAAAAGCTCCTCCCACTGTAGAACAGTAGGAGGAACGACGTGAGAGTGAGCTTGCGCCATACCGACAGAGGCTGCTCTAGCATGCAAGCACAACCCCTTCCTTGGTTTGGCATTTTACCAACAATTCAAACTTTTAAGCTTATGAGCCTCCCTCCTACTCTCTTCTCCTGTAAAACCCCTCTCGTTTCTGTCTCTACTCCCTATCAGACTCTCCCTCTGGGGGTGTACATTACGTTACGTACATTTATGTACAGGGTGTTTTAAATTTTCACTGCCAAAAAAAATTTACCATTTTATATTAGACGTTTGCATTTTGAATTTCAATAATATCTTCGACATCTCTTGAAAGAATATCATTTTTTTGGTAAAAAAGTTTTTAAATTCATGTACAACTTTTTTAGGCGTTTGGATAGCTTTATTATTATTTTTTTTCTAGAAATTATATTCATCAGAGTTAAACGTCCTGTCAATGTCAATCATATTTAACAAAGAAATTTATAAAATATAAACCATTGATGACTTAAATAATATAAATTGAATTGGATTAAATTTATGAATATCATGTTTCTTTCATGAATAGAGTGTAACCTAAAATTGCTCTTTTATTTTTACGAATGAATATCGAAATTGTAATGATTAGATATCAGTGGCTTTCGGTAATCGTCAGGTGAATGCTTTTTATATTTTTCAATTATAGTGCATAAAGTATTTCAATATTTTATTTTTAATAACGATGTTTTGTTTCATAACATGAATTAAACGAGATATTCAAGTCTATGAAATGAAACTATTCATCATATTAAAAATTTACAAAATGTAAAAGATATCACTTTAGCCAATTTTTTAAGTAAAAAAAAACTGTAACAGATTTTAATAACCTCAATTTTTACTTTTTTAATATTATTTTATTATTATTAGTATTATCTCTCTTCAATGTTATGAAAAATTAAAAAAATTATATACAGATACGTGGCAAAAAGAGCAAAAAGTAGAAGAAATATAATTCCGTCATAAAAGAATCTTTTCAGGTGTATACCTCCCCTAGTAAAAATGATAATATATTAAATATATATTGTCAATATATTATTTTTAAGAAAATCATGTATTGACCACATAATAATAATATATTGTCAATATAATGACAATATATTAACAATGTATTGAC
>JAPYZS010001099.1:0-49888 GCA_030522925.1 Trissolcus japonicus | reverse complement strand
CGTATTTAACATACTTTCATCATAACAATTCTACGATTTTTCTCTTGATTTGCACAGATGATTCGGATGTCCAGTACATACTTAACTTATCTGTGGTCAATGAAAGATAAATCTGAGTGATAAAATAGCATGTACATTCTCATCTTCCTAAATAAAAAAAACTCATCGCCGCTGCGTCCGATTTTGTTTTTATTGGGGGAGGGGCATTTTTAAAGGGTCTTAGTCTTAATTTAAATCATGTGTCTTAATCTTATTAAGACGGGAGTCTTAATCTTATTTAGACGGGTGTTAATGAGATTTAGATACTTCTTGGGTGGACATTTTTGAAGGGGTTTGTAGGTGGTTTGTAAGGTGTCTTAATTTTAGATGGTGTTTTAATCATATGAGTGTAATAAAAATCCATTACACTCATACGATCAGAATTCATTTTTTGAACGTGGAATAACGTCAATGCCCTAAAACACTCCGGTATTTGTCCAAAGAACTACGAAAACCTGGACAAAGTGGCCGGCCGGAGGAATCGAAAAAATTATTGGATATTTGTAAGGCGTGTAATATCTCGTATGATACGAGACGACTTTATTCATTTTACATTCATTCATGTCCATATCCAGACTGACATGTCAACCTCGATAATGATAACAACTTGACATCAACTTGACAACAACAAAAGACAACCGCGAATGCATCTTAAAAAAGTTGTATGGAGGACTGAGTTGGCCGCGGATCGGACCGTTGGACAAGTTCATGCGTAACCACTTCATTTTTGACAGTTTGTTGCTTCATTTTTGACAGGTAAATGTGCAGTTCAAAAATTGAAAAATAAAACCATATACTATGTATCGCGCGCTGTATACTAGTGCGATTCAAATTCGTATTTCCTCGCACGCTGGCAAAATTTTCTCTCTTCATGTAAAATCAGACATGAATCAGATAAAATTTTATAAAATGTGACGATATTTTAACATTATCACGACTATGATAATGTTAAAACCTCTCTTTCAAAGAGAGGTTCGCTTTTAATTTCAAAAAAATGAATATTTTATTTTATTATTGAATCTCTCATACTCTCTGTATGAGTATGTCATACGGAAATGTGCACAATTTGAATACTAATAACTTAACTATGTTTTAATTCAACCTTTTTCGACTAAGGATACATTATCATATAACTTATGGTGTCACATGTTTTATTGAAAAAATAAGAAACGATGAAAAGAAAAAAATATAAAAATGAAAAACTTGAATTGATGATGTCAAAGTTAATTAAAATTTACATTATTTTAGAAATTCCAGTAATGGGTATGAATTTGTGTGACGGAAGTTAATTTAATAACTGATTTGCACACGGAAGAAAAACGTGTTACGTATATTAACAGATAAAAGCTTGTGTCGCTCCTACGTCGAAAAATAAACTAAAATATAGTTGACACCGCATAGCCTATTTGTTATAAAAGAAATTTCAATATGAAAAATTTAACATTTTTAATTTCTATTTTTTTGATGGCAGTAAGCATTTCTGTAAACTACTTCTATTTTATTTGTTACATTTATTATAATGTATGATAATTATAATTATGATAATTATAATACGTATAAATGTGAATCAAGTACAGGAGAGGTCCGACAGCATCTTTTCAGTCAAGATGCAAAGCTGTTCTGTTTTTCGAGGTTCATAAAGTTTGATAAAATTACACTATAAACAATATGGCAATTTTACAGGGGTAGTGAAATCTGCACCTCAACAAGATATACTAAGATATTTGAGCGAACATCAATCTACATGCCAAGCAAAAATGCAAACCCGAATGACGATTTGTATGTATATAATTGTTTCTTTTTCATCCATCCATCCATTCATTCATCTTCATCTTATCATCCATCCGTCCGTGTTTGAAAAGTTCATGACAGGATAAAATCGTTACTTTGCAATTGAAATATTTATAACCAATATTAAATGACGAAAATCAATTTCTTTATTTGAACGATAAGAAACAAATGATAGGCGGGTACAAACTGGAAATATCGTTAAAGATAATTCATGTGCTGCAATAAAATAGTCGTAATTCAACAAAAAATTATTATAAACCGATTAAATTATATAATTTCAGACGACGTATTTCAAGGAGATCTCGATACGGACAAAGCTTGTTTCTTTGAATGCATTATAATGCGACAAATAGAGGTGAATATGCAATAATACAATTTTATATATAATTTAATGAAAAATATTGTCTTCATATTGAATAACGACCATTTCTCCATTTTAACTTTTTTATGCACACATCACTTTCTGCACCATCAACATTTTATTTTTCATCTCTGATTTATCGGGAGTTTGAAGTTTTATTCCCGCAGGCGGTGGCGCCCTCTGAGGGAATAAAACACCGCCATAGGGGATGAGTTGAATGAATTGTTTTAATAAGTTTGAATAAAAACCATGAAAATTATTGTTTGCGAAAAAAAAATGAATAATAAAACGGACTATAAGAAAGCTAAATAAATTTTTCATTCAACAAAATTTTTTTCGCGCCTAAAAATTTTGGCGCCTAAAATTTTGGCGCCCAAAAATGTGGGCGTCTAAGTTTTTATTGTTTTTTATAAGGAGAACAAGATGTAGGTCAAAATACAGACTTAAAATGAATCAGAACTTTTAGTATCAACTTATTTTGTTAATTTATTTAATTTTTATTTTTATTTAATTTTGTTAATTTAATTCATTCATTATTTATAATATTAGGTATCTGGTCGGATGAAAAGAAGTCTTAGTGTTCAAGATTTCGAACGAAAATTAAATGAATGCGTGGAAACTAGTGAGTAAAACTATTCATCATTATTCATAAATAAACTTTTAGAAAAGAATAAACTAAACACTTTTTATACAATCAAAATTTTTCAATTCACTCATTTTTCAAACTTTAGCTTAGACCAATAATAACTTTCTTTTTTATGATTAATACATTCAAAAAAAAAACAAAAAATTAACAAAAGAAATTTTTCTATTACAATCAAATTTATTTTGACGCACTTAGAAATTCTTGTGAAACACTTAGAAATTGATTTTATCATGATACGTTTCATTTGGGTGTCATTTATTTCTATTAATTATTAATCTTTATTGTATACTTTTTTTTTATTTTAGGAAACCCTCCTACCGCTGTATGTACATTAGGTGGCCTTTTGGCAATTTGTTTCAAAGACATCGCAAACCCGGCGCAAATATCTTAGAAAATATGTGATAATTGGATGACTTTCATATAAATATATCGAAGAAGTGATAAATCTTGAAATGAATTATAATCAAAATAAAGACAAAAAATAAATATTCCAAACATGCGCAACCATAGAATATGATTTTGTTCTGGCTTAATTAGTGAAATCTTTCGCCTACCCACGTATAAATTAACATATATGGCACATATGTGACATATATGTAGCACATACGTCACATATATGTCAACATATATGTGACATATATGTTTACTGAACATATATGTAACCATAAATGCAACAGTGAATGAAACGGATCCAGGCAAAAATGTTATATATGCAGACATATATGCACCATATATGTAACATATATGCGACATATATGCGGTATAAATGTGTCATATATGCGATATAAATGTGTCATATATGATTGCATATATGGCGAATCCTTTATATGATTGCATATATACTTACATATGTGGCGAATCATATATATGTTTGCATATATATCGCATATATGGCAGCATATATGTTTATTCAAACGTATATGTGGAATATATGTAGCATATATGTTTCTTTTTGCCTGGGTATATTTTGTATAGTGCAATTTTAGCAAATTTGATAAACCTCAAACAAATAAGAACTATATATTCAATTTACAGTTTCATATGCATCATAATTATCATAGTCAATTATTTATTATAATAAATGTAATAAATAAAGCAGAAGTATTTCTCGAAATCTCTTACTGCCATGAAAATAATAGTAATTAAAATGATTGAATTTGTCATATTGAAATCTGTTTTATAAATAAGTTATGCGACATCGACTATGTTTCAGATTATTTTTCGCAACACAGAAGCGACAACTTATTTATACGTTGTACTTCTTTTTTCCTTACGCAAATCAGTTATTAAATTAACTTCCGTCATACAAATTCATACCCATTAACACATCACTGAAATTTCCAATAATAACATTAATTTAAATTAAATTACACGATCTTGTATATAATTAGACAAGATTTAATGACTTAATGACTCAATGGCATGGTGTTAAACTAAAAATATATTTTCATAAAATGTCAACACTTTTAAGTTCAAATCTCCCGCGCGACTGTGGCGCCACTGTCGGTACGATTATATTTTTTAATTATTTTTTCATTTCTCACATTCCGACACTCACAGAACGACAGGCGAACGGTTCTCGAGATGATATTTGGAGTGATGAGGAGCAAATGGTGAATTTGTTGTACAAAACAAACGATTGATTGAACTGCCGAGATGATCAGTAAAGGAGAAATGAAGCCGGGTTTCGTTTGACTGAAAAGGTTACCGAATAGCAAGCCGGAGGGTTGGGATTAGCGTTGGCTTGTCAGAAAAGGATGTGTACGTTCTCGCAAACAGTTTTATCTTTTCAGTTTGTTCATCGTTTTGTGTTTGTTTACTGAAGCAACATCTCCAACCTCACCAGCGAACAGGGTAAGTTGTAAAACGAGCAGTAAACATTTCCCTCGACATAACCTCAAAATTTGGGGATGAAAAAAAATCTTACCTCCGTCGAGTGATAATTACATCAAATTATCTTATTAAAACAATAATAAACAATTTAAACTCGGACCTGATTGTGAATTAAAGTTACTTTCAATTTCAGGAGTTGCGTTCAAGATGAACAAATGACGCTCAATGAAACATCAAGTTTAGTTACAACTTCAATGCGATCGGTTCTGGGATTGCTCGAAGCCTAGGAGTAAATAAAACAATTTAAAAAAGGAGACAAACATACCAAGGCTGAGCGAACAACAAAATCAAAGTTCATGAAGGAGAAGTGGGCGAGAGCTCTCGTCTGAGAAGGTACGGTGGTGTGCGACTGTCGATGAACAATGAACCATTCGGGCAGTGGTAAACGTCAGGCGAAGGTTTTGGAAGATAACTATTGGGACTGCAGTGTCTGCACGTATCGAAACACAGCCGAAGCTTTCAAGTGCCTCATGTGCGACGTCCGCAAAGGAACTTCCACGCGGAAACCCCGCATTAATCCTCAATTGGTAATCTCATCGTACAACTGAAATCAGTTTTAAAAAAAAAATAATAACTATAAAAATAAAGGGACAAGTCAAATGATTTTTCCATCAAAAAGAAGTTTTCTTTACACCAAATTCAAGCTTGGAACCTTAACTTTGACATTCTTTGCTGTCCAATGTTTCGATGACAGAAATTTCGCAAACTTTGAATCGCTGTAACAGCTACAATAGCCTGTAGACACGAGTTTCTTACAGTGGAAATGTAAATTTCAGAATCTCCTGATGATACACGAAGAAAAAAAAACAAAGATTGAAACTTTTGAAAGTTATAGACATTTAAAAAAAGTGACTTTTTGAGTTTTGTCCATTACATTCAATAGATTCAAGAAAAACGATTAATTTAAACGAAAGACTAAGGTTTATTTTATCTTACAGGTTGCCCAGTCGCAATACGTACCTTTGTTAAAGTCCGGCAAAAAGGAGCCTACAAGCGGTAGCAGCAGCAGTACCGGAAAAGAAAAGGAACGCAAGCTGGACAAGCCAAGGCGCAAAAGCAGACACCCACCGCGGCTCAAAAATGTTGACCGCAGTACCGGGCAGAGCAATGAGGTCACGGTCAACAATGTCACCGTTGTCATCACCGAGTACAAGCCCAAGGCTAAAAAGAACTCAGACCAGTCGGGCCTGTCGAGCAGTGCTTCCTCAGAAAACGGATCTCAGCACGATTCCAATCAGGATTCGCGTAGCCTCGACATCGGCACTGACGCTTAATCGAAAGGAATCTGTCTAATTCCCGTTTTGATAGACGAAATCAGACGGTTCATTGTGATTCACAAAAAAAATTTTTTGTTCTCGAGATGTTTGTGAATTGGTGTCATAGATTTATTGCTCTTGTGTGTGTATGTGTCTAGGACTAAGGGATGAGAGGCTCTCGTAAAAATAAACGGTTGATGCAAACTTAGCCGGCAAAAAAATGAGATTCAAAAGTACAAACAATTCGAAACTAGTACCGACTTAACTTTTTCTTACTTAATTTAACATCTCAATAGTGATTCATTTTTTTAGATAATAAAATAACTGTCCATTGAATCGCCTATTTTTTTGCAGGCTAGCGATTCTGAAAGGTCATAATATACGCCCATCTAGCAAAATTGATCCTTCGTTTTCTTATGTTTGTACTTTTTATAATTGATTTTGTACACTTGATTAAGATTCGCGACTAAGGTTTTTGTAATATAACAAAGTAGCGATTTCAAAGCGAGAGTTTAAAATTGAAATTGATACAGAAGTTAGAAGTGCGAATTGTAGAAAAGTTCTAAGAGATTGTATCTTGATTGAATGTGTCATTAGCTTTAATTTTGTACATATCTTTTATCTTAGACCGTGGTTGAATTTGAGAATTGGTCAAAATGTAACTTTTTTTTTTTTATTTTCTTCCCTGTATATTATCATTTTTACAAATAACTTTCGTTCAGTGAAAGTTGTAAAACCTTATTCTCGACTTGACATTTTATAATTCATCATTGATCTTTACACAATTTGTAACTGTATTTTTTATTGGTTATTAAAACGGCTTTCAAATACTGTTTCTTCAATAAAAATTATATATATTCTAAGTCTTGTTTCGTTTTTTTCAATTTTTCGGTTCAATTTTATTTTATAGAATTTTCATTATTAATATGAATTTACATTCATTTGCAAAAAATGAAAACAATAGTTAACTATGAGAGAGAGAGAGAGATGTCCGATCGTGTTCTCTGTCTTCACGAACACGTGAGTTTTGGAACACGTCGCGAGATTCAACGAGCGTGTTTTGTTTGGTTTTAGTGCGTGCAAAAGTTCAGTTCCACGACGAAATAACAGTTTAGACGATTTTGCACTGCTGTTTTTCATCAGAAAATTACCATGGCGGTTTGTAAATTCAAACAAACTATTCTGTCTGTTACAAAATCATAATCAAAATAAATTGAATCGAAAAACGTTCTTAACAATTCTTTGCACCAATTTTGACTGGATAAATTTTCAGTTCCAACGTTTTATTAACCAGTTGTAATTTAATTTTGACAGACAATCGCAAACATTTTCATTTATAATTTTTTTTAATCCAAGTTTTACGAATTGTAATTATCTTGTACGAAATGATTCACATGTATTGATCAAACATCCGGCATAACCTCAATTTGTACACAAGTTCTTTTTGTAACCAATCACAATTCATATTAGACGTTAGATATAAAAATAAACAATCTTAACTCATTAGTTTTTTTTTTATTTTTCAACTTATTTTTTATTGTTTTAAAATTGTTTACTTTTTTTTTATTTCAAATCATCACCAAAGAATTGTTAGAATGGAAGAAAAATTTAATGTAAATTGATAATTATTAAATTCTTATGCTGTAAAATTCTATGACAATCATAATTAATTATTTAATAAATGTTTACAGTCAATCGCAGCAGCAAAAGTGCACGAAGTGCGAGAGACAACCCGAATCGAAAGAATTGGCGCCCATTCTCACATCCGTGGACTAGGACTTGACGACAGTTTGGAACCCAGAAATGTACATTTTTCATTTTTCACTTTTGAATACTAACTTGCAAATTAAATCTGAAATTTTTTCAACATTAATCTCGAGTTAAATTTATATCCCAAATCGGACTTTCAAATATTTTGTATCTTAAATTCACCTTTCACAAATGTCTAATTTCAAATAAAAAATAATTTTTCAAATAAAAATCAATTTTAATTTAAAAGAATATCAAACAAACTAAATTGATATTTTTTTTCATTCATTTTTAGGTTTCTCAAGGTTTGGTCGGTCAGTTGAAAGCCCGACGAGCAGTAGGAATAGTGTTGGAGATGATCAAGGAGGGTAAGATCGCAGGTCGGGCGGTCCTCCTGGCGGGTCAACCTGGAACCGGTAAAACAGCCATAGCCATGGGACTGGCCCAGTCGCTGGGCCAAGACACCCCATTCACATCGATGGCGGGGTCGGAGATCTACTCCCTGGAGATGAGCAAGACTGAGGCCCTCACTCAGGCCATCCGCAAGTCCATCGGCGTGAGGATCAAAGAAGAGACGGAAATAATCGAAGGCGAGGTCGTGGAGATCCAAGTCGACAGGCCTGCCACTGGCATGGGCGCTAAGATCGGCAAACTAACTCTCAAAACAACCGAGATGGAGACAATCTATGACTTGGGCAACAAGATGATTGATTCGTTGATGAAAGAAAAGGTGCAACATTTACCTCGCTCAATATTAATTTACCAAAACAAAAATGACAAAAAAAAAAACAAAAAAAAAATCAAAAACGAAATAAAATGACAAAGTAAATTTTCAGGTTCAAGCCGGCGACGTGATAACGATAGACAAAGCAACAGGGAAGATCAACCGTCTGGGTCGTTCGTTCACACGTGCCCGTGACTACGACGCGACCGGGTCACAAACCCGGTTCGTCCAGTGTCCCGAGGGCGAGCTGCAAAAACGAAAGGAGGTCGTGCACACGGTGAGCCTGCACGAGATCGACGTCATCAACAGCCGGACGCACGGCTTCCTCGCGCTCTTCTCCGGAGACACCGGCGAGATCAAGTCCGAAGTTCGCGAGCAGATCAACGCGAAGGTCGCCGAGTGGCGGGAGGAAGGCAAGGCCGAGATTATCCCCGGAGTTTTGTTCATCGACGAGGTCCACATGCTCGATATCGAGTGCTTCTCCTTTTTGAACAGGGCGTTGGAAAATGAGATGGCTCCTGTTGTCATCATGGCTACCAATAGGGGTGATGCACTTAAACGCGTCTTTTTAAATGCCAGTATCAAGGCGGAAAGTTGATGTTTTCCGCCCGAGTGATAGAAATTGACACTTTTCGCCCTAGTGGAGAAAGTTGACACTTTCCGCCCTGGGGCAGAAAATTGTTGTTTCTCGCACTGGTACTGAAAGGAATATCGAAATAATTTTGTGTTCAGTAAATTTAGCGAGTTGATGAAATTGAGATCAATCTGACGGGGTTGTGTTGATTGCGCAGGTGTAACTAGGATACGAGGCACGAATTACAAAAGTCCACATGGAATTCCCATCGATCTCCTGGACCGGATAATAACGATCCCGACGATCCCTTATCAGGAGAAAGAACTGAAAGAGATCCTCAAGATCCGATGCGAGGAGGAAGATTGCGAAATGGCCGACGATGCGCTTACGGTGCTCACTCGCATTGCCCTCGAGACGTCCTTGCGATACGCGATTCAGCTTATTACAACCGCTTCGCTCGCTAGTCGGAAAAGAAAAAGCACCGAGGTTTCTAAGAGTTTCACCTCTTTTTCTTCTCTCCTAATTCTTTCGTCAATATTTTTTTTCTTTTCGCTAAACTTCCTTTTTTACTTTTCAGATCAGCATCGAGGACGTGAAACGAGTGTACTCTCTATTCATCGACGAAAACAGATCAACTCAATTCTTGAAGGAATATCAAAGTGACTTCATGTTTAATGAAACTAGTAAGTAAGATGAAAAAAATAAAACAAGATAAAAATTGGAAAAAAAATGTTTCTAAAAAAAAGTGATACAATTTTTCAGATGATCATTCGATGGACACTTCATAAGGAATAAAGAAAAGGAACGAGACATTTTAATTTTTTAAGCGCCTTTGGTAATAAGAAAATACGATAAGACTTTGGAGAGTTCGTCAAGATTTAACAAATAAATAAACTATAATACAAATCGAACGGTTTTAAAGTTATTCTAAGCATTAATTTGCGTTGCTTCATTTGGTATAGACAATCTTGTTAAGACGGTGAAACGGGGTCAATGTGAAGTGGTCAGGCCTCTCGATGCTTCTTCACTGCAAAAGTAGTCAATTGGAAATTATAATGAAAATGTCAAAAGTTCATTATTGAGAGCTGAGTAATTCTTCATAATTACCTGTAATGAGTTTGATCGCCTCGTCGGGCTTGTGATTCTGCGTCTTTTTGTTTTTGTAAATCCGATTCGATCCGACTTTGTAAACCGGAAGTGGAATCACTGTGGAAGAAACCGGGATCATAACTGAAATAAAAAAATTCGAAATTTCTATTTGACATTGTTCACTTGTTATTTATCAATTGTTTATAATATATTTTTGACATCGATAAAAATATTTTTTTGGTAATTTTAATAATTGTCATTTTATGTTTTGAAATAGATATTTCGAATGCATCTGATTTTGCTATTCTTGAATTTGATGTGACGACAATTTTGAACAGTTTTTTTTTTCGTGATATGAGAAAATGTGTGGCTTTAGATGGATATTAAAATGACGTTTTGTATCTGCATGTTAATCGCGACAAGAAATACTGTTTTTCTATAATAAGATCCGCACATAGAGTGACATCACTATCTCATTACTCCCCACCTGTCGATTTTACAACCGTGAATTCAATTTCCTGTGTCACGGACGCGCGACGCTACATTTGACCAATTAAATTTCAAACAAAAATATCATTTCATTCGGATCCACGAAAGGTGAAACAATTTTTGGGGCATTCATTTTACGAAACCTCGTATTATTAACTCCGTTTTCAAGATAATTAAAAAAATTGATCAAGATTAAAAAAAAATTAAAAATTAACAGAAAGATAATTAAGTGAGATAATAGATATAAAAATGTCAAGAGACGTGACTAGAAAGACATTTCAATTTAGAAGATGAGTTTTTTATTTTTAAATATTTCGCTTTTTAACTCTAAGAGTAGAAATTTTATAATCGTTCTGCTTATGAAGCAGAGAAAGTGACCAACTTTCTGCAAGAGAAGATTACGACAGAAAAAGTTGTAAACACATAGAAATTTGAGTTAAGTTGATTTTTTTATCCAGCAATATGATGAACAATTTTTATTGAAAAAAAAAACAAAGTCAGCAAGATTGATTTTAATTAGTTTTAGATCAATCTTGATTAGTTCGACAGATTTTTATATTTAAAAAAATTGAAAAATGTACAAATCATTTTGTTTAACAAAAAAAATATCTAAGATAATTTTATATTTCATTGTTTTTCATATGATAATAGGATTGAAACAAATAACAAAAAGTGAAAAAAAAAGTTTTCATTTGTTCACGTATAGAAATAATAGAAATGAGTAAATACGAAACAAGAGATGAAAAGAAAAGGAAACATGAAAAATAAAAAAATAAATAAATAAATAAAAAAACAGAAGCAAATTCAATAACACAAAAAAATAACAATGAAATTACCTGCTTCAAAAACATCACCATTTTTCTTATACATTGTTGCCTTACAAACCACTTCGCTCATGAGAAACGAAGCAACAAGCAACCAAATCACTTTCGCAAACATTTTCCCACTTTTTTTATTCCCTTTTACAGTCGCACTTTTCCGCAGTAAAACAAAACCGATGAAAATCTAATTATTTGCGTCAATTCATCAAGATGTGTCGAGAGCATGCATCGGAGATCAAAAACCACTGATACCCAAACATTTATAAAGTTTCGCCTCGGCCATATAACAGCGAGAAAAGTTGAACAATGTTATTTCCCGCGATTACAATCCTCAACTGGCAATGTTTGAATCGCAACAGTCAACATCAAGTCGGAATTTCGCGGGAAAGGCACAGATCACGTCATTGAGACTTAATACCTTTCAGAAAAATGGGGACCCGTAAAAAACGCCTCTTTCCTTAACGGAAAACCAAACAAAATTATAATATCTATCTGCTATTTAAATTTATGAACAACCGAATATGTTTGACCTTGAAAAGTTTCGACGGTGTAAAGTTTCTATCACTTTCTTCGTCTGGGATGTTTGCATTAAAATTGTAAACATTCTCACTTACAAAAGTCCTTGAAATTATTTCTTTTGTTTACATTTTGAAGAAATAATAAACAAAAAAGAAAAACAACGTCCATTTTAGTTTTTTTATTGGACAAATTTTTTTCTCCGCACATGACAATGATTTATTTTTAATTTATTCAAATTACATCACGCGTGATGGCAAAAAAAAACGTCATGCCACATGACGTCACAGAGGCCATCTAAGTTTACAACGATGAATTCGTCATAGCCCTAGGAGAGCCAAGGCAGAAAAACCGCCTGAGAGAGAAAGTGGGCGGATCGATTTGCAAACAAACGTGACGATCTCGATTAATTCCTGCCCCTTCCTGAGTAATTTAAACTGATGCATTTTTCAAGGTCTTTCGCCCGGAGACTAAAGTTTATTCTAATTTTGACCCAACTGGGACACCCTTCGTAGAATGTTTAACAAAGATAAACAACTTTTGTAATTAAATTTCCTTAATTTGTAGATACAACAACAATTTTTTAAGATCGGTTTTTTTTAACAACACAATTGCCGAAGCATTGTTTACAAACACTTTGCTGAAAAAATACAAAGCAAAATCAATACAAAAGCAGTTTTGTTCTTATAAACACAGAGGTCAAATTTGTTATGATTGATTTTTTTCTTTCGTTTGGTGTTTATTTTACGTGGAATCATTTTATTTGACGGACAATTTTCATTATTTCGAGTAGAACTTGGCTGGAATTCAGATTGACAAGTGAACACGAGAAATATGTATTGAAGTAACAAGCTGCATAACAATGAAAATGGGTTAAAAAGTGAAAGGGAATTAGAATTGGCCGCGGGGCTGCATTGCACCTGCGAAAGGGAGAGAGAGAGAGAGGTTTTGATTTCGTTTTACGATTACAAAGATGACTTTTCATGTAGATGTCGTTGCTGTTTATAAAAAATGGACACGTAACGTGACTTAACAATTAACTGATAAAACAATTCTTTCTGATTAAATAAACAAAATCGTGACAAATAAGAAAAAATATAACGAATAAAAACAACAAATATCATAAAAAAACAACAAAAAACATGAATAAAACAACCAAACGAATAACAAAATAACAAGAAAAATGAAAACAAAGCAAAACAAAGATGAGAAAAATAAAAAAGAAAAAAATAAACAGAGACAAAGCACAAATCCGAAAAATGTAAACAAAACAAGATACAAAACAAAAACACAAAACAAAACAAGAAAAAGATTTTTCATTTATTTACACGCAAAAGAGTTAATTTTTTACTCTCGTCTTAAAAGCCAAACATAAAAAAACATTCCAATAAAATCGAGATCTGCATTATTCGGCTGACCAAGTAATTGTTCATCGGGTTGTGTTTTTAGGTTATGTTTATAAGTAATTTCTAAACTACGTCAGTGTTTTTCTGAATAAAATCCAGAAAAAAAATGGAATTGCAGATTTACGTTGCCAGACTTGAGGAACAAGCTGTAAAGTGTCAGTGAGGCTTGAAATCTCTTGTTACGCAGAGCTATACAAACTTGCTCGTAGCTCATTGAGTGCGGTTTTTCAACCCCACTGATTATCTCGTCACGTAGGGTCGGCTCGACAACAGATCAGTGGTCTGTGAAACCGTGACGTCACACACGCACTTGAATGTTCAATTCGGTGCATGGATAACGACAAACAAAACCCTCAACACCCAAACCGCGTATCTTACATCTACACATTTTTGCGCTGTAATTTTCAAAAAAATAAATAAATAAATAGCAGAACAAAAATTACATCAATATAAAACAAGCATCAATTTTACTGTCACGTTAAGAAAAAAGAAGAGGGAAGAGAATTGTAAAGACAAAGAAATGGCTCTCCAAAACGCGAAATGGAAGTCGACAAGGGGGGAGGGGAAAGAGACAAATTTTATTTTGTATACGCTGATTCATCAAGAAGAAAAGAGGAATAGCAGCGTGACGTAATATACACAGGGGCACCTTTGATTCAGACGTCCTCATATGACGCCTCAGGGAAATTCTAATATTTTAACTACCGGGGATGAAAGAACGAGGAAGGAAGAGGAAAACCCGTCGCAGTCGGCGGACCCTCCGGTCTTGTTTGTATAGTTGGAAACATGCTCGCTCTCACCGCACAAATCTGCCGATTCGTCCAATTTACAGAGTTACAAGGCCAATTATCTTTGAATATAACGAAATTCTGACAACGGAATTATCAGTGCCAAAAATAAATGATCCAACAAATGAACGGACAAAAGAACAAATAGAAACAATGTTACAAACAAACCTTTGTTTAAATACAAAGAAAAAAAAATTAAACATAAATAATGATGAGGTGAGAAAGTAAACAATAAACAAAGCCTAAACAAAACATTTGCTAACATAAAAATAAACAAAAACATAACGAGAAAACAAGAAGTACAAACAACCAAGATAAAAACAACTAAAAACGAAACTATAAATGGATAAATTTGGTTGATTTATATAATTCTCTTAAAGCTTATATATAATTTTGTAATTTACATTGCTAATTTTATTTTTGTTCTTGAAATCTAAATACAGACAAAACACAAGGCAGGATGATAATTAAGTGGAAGACAAAAATTTGAATACCGAAGAGGAAAGTTAAAAATGAATTATAGAGGTATACGACAAGCGCTGTCACGTGGCCGCGATGGTGTACAAGAGAAAATACCAAAGGAGGGCCTTTCATATCGATCCGAGTAATAATAAATGATTTCGAATGCAACACTGATACGGGTGAAAAGGATTTAACTCCCTTTCGAGGTTAAAGTACCCCTTGAGTGTTTTTCCGACCCCTACAAGGTGAATACCAAATTGTAATCAGTAATGGTATTTTGATGACTCATAATTCGATCACAAAACTGTTTTAAAAAAAAGATATAACGAAACTAGGATGGAAGTATCATTCAATAAACAAAGAAAGGAAGGATTCAAATATAATAAGAAACAAAATTAAAACAAATGGAAAAAATACAAAGCATAAGAAAATCAAGAAAAATCAAAATAAACAAAGACAAGACGAAAAAAACGTAAACAAATAACAAAACAACAAGAGTATAAACAAATTTGTTTTCATTTTAGAACATAAACAAAAGAAGAAAAGTGTAAACAAATTGGTTTTCATTTCAAAACAATAACAAAACAAGAAAATTGGTTTTCATTTCAAAACAATAACAAAACAAGAAAATTGGATTTCATTTCAAAACAATAACAAAACAAGTAAATTGGTTTTCATTTCAAAACAATAACAAAACAAGAAAATTGGATTTCATTTCAAAACAATAAAAAATACAGGAAAAGTGTAAACAAATGTTTTCATTTCAGAACATAAACAAATGTGTATACAAATTGGTTTTCATTTCAAAACAATAACAAAAGGAGAAAAGTGTAAACAAATTGATTTTCATTTCAAAACAATAACAAAACAATAAAAATGACAAGAAAACAAAAGAAGAATGAAAATATAAAAACAAAATAATGAAAGAATTTGTTGCAACCCCTAAAAGGTAAGCACAAAAAGGTTGTAATATGTAACGATGTTTCGATTACTCATGATTCGATCATATTACTTTGAAAGGAAGAAGGAAAAGTAGCAAGGAAATAGAATTCAATAACAAAAGGAGAAAAGGATTAAATGGGATGAGGGGTGGGTGGGGGATAGGATTGAACGTAATTAAATATCCAAGTCCGCTTTTCCCTGTTATGCGGAACGTCGTGCAACCCAGATGCAAATGACGGATCGATCTTGGCACCGCGTCTGAAGCGATGGAAAACCAACATGATTCATTTAACTGCATGGAGACGCAATTTCCTCCTTCGAAATTTTTCCCCCTCACAATTGTTGTAGGTCGAAAATCTGAAATGTTGCGTCACCGTTCTCTCCGTTCGGCCAACTTGATCAATAAGTCCAATCTTGACCTAAAAATCTCTCTCAATATGAATATCAATATCTTTGAAGTACTCGGAGGTACCTAAAATATTAATAGATGGTTTTAAAATAACCTCTTTCAGTATATTCTATCTGATAGCGCAGCTCGAAGGAGTTAAAATGCAAACAAACATTTCGGCGATCAGGGGTACGGAGAGGCGGCCACGGGATCGATATCCCGATCCCCGAAGTTGCAACAAAATCCTTCTTCACGATACAAGTTTTGCCGAATTTAAAATTAAAATATTTTTCCGATTGTCAGATTGTTTGGCAAGTGAACGAAACCGTACGTTTTTTAGCATAAAGGAGGATCAACTTTTTTTCACCAATAACTTTTGCATGCATGAATTTACAATCAATACAATGTATTCACGGTTGAAAGATTCTGTCCCGTTATAATGACCTTAATACAATTTTAACAACCTTCAAAAATTGTAAATAAACAAATAAAGATGTGATTTCACAACATGTGAAAAAATAATAGTAAACCCAGGCAAAAAGACATATATGTTTTCATATATGGTCATATATGGGAAGAACAAATTTCGTTTTAAGAAGAAGGTTCTCCGATGTGAGAGGGTTGTAAAAACGAGGGGGTTGGACGAAGGGAAGGGGCGAACGAAAAATAGTTGCAATGTTGATAAGAGGCGATTAATTGATTGAAAGGTGAGAAGGCAGAAGAGTGCGCGGGTTTTGAATGGGAAGCGCGTGGATCATATTTAACACGTACGGCAACCGCGAGCGCGTCGCCGTTATCAGCGATCGCACGAATGCCTAGGCGCACCCTCTGCTTGGCATGAAAGCCTAGCACCCTCCTCGAACAGGGGATGGATTCGAGGGACGTCGGGCGTGCGCGCGCACCCGCGTCCACCACATAATCGAACTGGGAGCGCCGCGGTTCGTCGTCGTCGCCAACGCAAAACGTCAGGCGATACGTGAAACAAAAAAACAAAATAACAACCTAAAACGGAGCGTCGAGGTCCAACTTGTCCCTCCGGAGCAACAGGATCCAAGTGGTGCGCCCGAGCCGACGACTCTGGTCGCGCGTCCCATGGGTTGTGTCTGACGCGACAGTGCCAGTTGTGCAGTGCAAGTGTGTCTGGTGCGATGCGAAAGTTGCGGAAGAAAGGTGCACCGTTTCGCGACGCGAGGGTGTGACGGGCCCGGGGCGAACGCAGCCCCGAAAATGGCGCTAATCACAACCACCCCGACGTCCTACTCGAACCTCTGAGGCGGCTCAGGCCGCCCGAACCAGCTTCGACCTGGCGTCCAAGGACGACGCCGCGGCCATGCAGCAGCCCAAGGAAGGCTCCCTTGGGCCCGCGCCTCTACCGGAGTCCCACCAGTATGTCGGACCCTACAGGCTCGAAAAAACCCTCGGCAAAGGCCAGACGGGTACGTCTCTGCAACTTTTAACCCTTCCCCCCCACCCGAACAATTTTTTTTATGTACAAAATTGTTTATTCGTCTTATCCTTATTATCAGATCTGGTGGATGAAATAGGAGAGATGAGATGGTTTTCTTTTTGGGTTGTAACAAGTTGTAGTTTTATATTTTGAAAAAAAAAAAAAAAAAAAAGAAAGTTATTTTGTTTGACTGGTTTCAGTTTGCGGAGATATCAGTAGTAATGGTACTTTTGGGGTTGACCGAAAGGTTTTTGTCAGATCGCGAGATTTTGGAAAAGGTTTTGTTGGATCAAGGTCCAAAAAACGAACTAATCATCTGACCTAAATTGAAGATCTTTGATCTTAATTGAAAAATCCAGATGGCGGCACATGTTTGTTTTCGAGATATTGAAATTAAAATGAAACGAGATGTGAACAAAATGATAATTGAGGAACAAAAAAAGCCGAGAAAAGATCGATGTCAGAAATGGTTTCGGAAATATGATAATGATGAGACGGCTTGGTCGGATTTGACTCACTTTTTATGTCGGTACTCTAAAAGCTGAGGTTATGGGGAATTTTAGTTGATTGAAGTCTGAATGGCATGTTAATTAGTTAGAGATGAAAATTTAATTACTGGGTGAGACCATTAAATAGCGCTGAAACTTTAACCTCCGTAGTATTCGGACGGAATGGTGTAAGATGAGCTATTTCATTCGGCTACTAAATAGTTTTCAAACGAATAGGTGTGATGCAAAAATCAATACGATAGAAAAGAGTTTATAACTACTAGGTGTACACTACTACGGTATTGTAAATCAGACTAAGAAGACGTCTCCGTTCGTACGAATAATATAGTTATGCGCTCTATTAATTTTATTCTCCTTTTTGTATTCATTTCCGTCTCATTTTTGATGCGCGAATAAAAAAAGAAATTAGAAGAAACGTAGGTGCAATAATATTTGAAATGAGCCCTTGAAAATTTCTGGCAACATTTTTTTTATACCGGACAAAAAACCGGACCATTGATAACAAAATTAATCAAATAAACAAACAAAACAAGACAAAAAAAATAAACATGCGACATAGGATAAAAACATAAATAAAATATGTACAAAATGGCAAACAACAAAAAACATAACAAAGCGAAAAAAAATGAAAAACAAAAACAATAAGAGAGAAATGGAAACAAAACAAAAACAAATCCACAAACTCAAAAGAAAAAAAAGTAAAATAAACAAAACAACGAAGATGGAAACAAAACAAAAGGAAGGTGGAAACAAAATAAAATGAGCGAAATACAAAAAAAAAAACAACGAAGATGGAAACAAAACAAAAGGAAGGTGGAAACAAAATAAAATGAGCGAAATACAAAAAAAAATGACGAAGATGGAAACAAAACAAAATGAGCGAAATCAAAACAAAACAAGGAAGATAGAAACAAAACAAACGAGAGAAATAAAACCAAAATAAAATAAATAAACAATCAAACTCAACAAGAGAGAAAACTAAAAACAGAAAAAGGATGAAACTAAAGTCTACGTCAAAATGAAAGAAATGAATTTCGAATTGAATTATTATAATTCAAAATTTAATCTAAGTGTATAAAGGAGAGAGAAAATGTTGTAAACAGTTTATAGGTCGATGCCTCTCGTAATTTATTTTTATAATAAATAGACTTGTCAATCATTGTACGATATAACCGTTCGTACTGGATGAGTTTATTGATTTATCTGTTTTTTTTGGATAACATAATTTCAATGAAAATGTACAAAGCATAATTGTTATTTTCATCTGTCTGGTGTCAAAAACTGATTGAAGATGACACAAATAGTTTGGCAACATTAATTTCAATTTTATTATAAAATAACGGAACAAAGTTGCATTCCATAAAAGTACCAAATTCAATGTTTGATAAAAAAAATGTTCTAATTTTGGTGTCACACTTTTGTGTAGGTCTAGTCAAACTGGGGGTCCATTGCGTTCAAGGGAAAAAGGTGGCAATTAAAATCATAAACCGCGAGAAGCTTTCGGAGTCGGTTCTCATGAAGGTCGAACGAGAAATCGCCATCATGAAGCTAATTGACCATCCGCACGTTTTGGGCCTTTCGGATGTTTATGAGAACAAAAAATATTTGTAAGTAATCGTTTGCTTACATCAAAATAAATCTTTTAACAAAATAAAATATATCTATAAAAATGAACAAAAAAAAAATTCAATAAAAAATCGATATACAAATCTAAAAATAATGTTTGTTTTAAATTTAATTTTTTTGATTAAAATTTTTTTTTAGGTATTTGGTGTTGGAGCACGTGTCAGGAGGCGAGCTTTTTGATTATTTAGTGAAGAAAGGCAGACTAACGCCCAAGGAAGCGAGAAGGTTTTTTCGACAAATTATTTCTGCATTAGACTTTTGTCATAGTCATAGTATATGGTAAGTATGCGGTAAAAACAGAATGACGAAAAAAAAATGATCAACAAAAAGTGACACACTTTTATCAATCAAAATTAAATTTTCAGTTGAAATTAATTTCTGTTACTTTTTTTTCCAGTCATAGAGATCTAAAGCCTGAAAATTTGTTACTGGACGAAAAAAATAATATCAAAATCGCGGACTTTGGCATGGCTTCTCTACAGCCTGCTGGATCCATGTTGGAGACCAGTTGTGGGTCCCCACATTATGCTTGCCCCGAAGTCATTCGTGTAAGAAAAATTGATGGGAAGATTTAAGAACAAAGAAATTAATTCTAGAATCAATGTTTTGGATCTACCTACGTACATCAATGTTGTAATTGATGGATTATTCGTTTTAGGGGGAGAAATACGATGGCAGAAAAGCAGACGTCTGGTCCTGCGGTGTGATCCTGTACGCCCTTCTGGTAGGAGCTCTGCCTTTTGACGACGACAATTTGCGTCAACTCTTAGAGAAAGTAAAAAGAGGAGTTTTTCATATTCCACATTTCGTTCCTCCGGATTGCCAGAATCTTCTCAGGGGTATGATTGAAGTTAATCCCGACAAGAGATTAACAGTAAGTTCATTTTCAAATAAAAAAAATAACGTTCATAAAGATAGAAAAAAGGAAGAAACTATAATGACGAGGCAAACTGACCGCGTCATCGTGTAGGGATTGTCAAAAGCTTTCATTAGAGTACCCACAAGGCATGATTTCAAAATATCAAAAAAAGTCAAAAAAATTGCGACATAACCTCAAAAAAATCAAAATTCATTGTTTTACGTTACGTTTTACTTCGAAACATCAAGTTCGGGGTATATTTCGATGTGAAATTTTCCGTTCTTTTCATTTCTGGTGTCAAAAAAAACATTTTTCCATAACTTGTCAAAGTTATGAGCAAAAAATGAATGTTTTGACCCAAATTATACAAAATAACCAAAAAGACGCACGAGAATTGGTCATATTTGTCTAAAATTGACAATTTTTGGTTTTCAGCTTGCAGACATAAACAAACACATATGGGTAACGGCTGCTGGAAAAGGAGAATTAGAGTTAGAGCTCTCCATGATGGAAGTGGTGCAGACGCACGTGATTCCGTCCGAAGATGCCATTGATCCTGACGTTTTGCAAGCCATCGCCAGTCTCGGATGTTTCAAGGAACGAGACAAACTTATTAAAGAACTTCTAAGTCCAAAGTCAGTTTTGCACACAAACAGAAAAATAACAGTTTAATTTTAAACCTTTGATGCCTATTTTTAAAATTATTGAGGAAACAAATTTAACCCGTAACGTGCAACTTTTAAAGTTCAACTTTCCGCTTTCAGCCACAACACCGAAAAGGTGATCTATTTCCTCCTGCTGGAACGGAAACGACGGAGACCAGCGTGCGAAGACGATGTGGAGCTTGGCAAGAGTGCGGTCAAAGGTTCCACGGGCCTCGAAGTTGATCCTCCCAGGAAGAGAGTCGACACTTGTCGAGTCAATGGCAGCACTGCCCTTAATCTCGGTCAAATTAGCCACGGCTCACCGTTAACACCCAGGCGACAGTCTAGGTATATATGTGTGAATATATGATAAATATAAATGTATAAATAGGTAATAACTAAAGTAACAAATTTTTGTTCCAATTAAAAACTTTCTTAAGCTTGTAATCAAGATTGATAGTTAAGTTTGAAGCAAAATTGAAAACTTGTTTTTTTGCAGCTACTCGTGTAATTATTTTTTCAGATACATTTTCACCTGAAAGTTTGTTTCAATCTTGTAAATAATTAACTTAATCAAAGAAAAAAGTCATTTCATTGGAGAGATAAAAATTGAAAAGTTAAATAGAAGGATGAAAGATAATTTTTGGTTTCTATTTTAGTACGAGGCACCATGCAAGAAGGTCCCCGAGCGCAGGTCCACAGTCGCACGCGTCGCATTCGTTGGCATCGAGTCCGTCTGGATCGCCATTGCACGGACACCGAATAGTTTTTCGAGGTCAGCACAGATACACGCCAAGTTCGCACCATCACACAGAGAACCAGGACGGGGTTCGAAACGCAATTCCTACCGCTGCAAACAGCGTCTTGAGCAACGTCCCTGCACCTGTGCTTCCCTCAGCTAACAATATTGGTGGCGAGGTTGGCGATAATCAACCTGGTAAATAATCAGATATTATTTTTTTTACAATTATTACCAAAGCAAAAATTTTATATATGCAGACATATGTGCAACATTTATCCAACATATATGCGACATATATGCAGCATATATGCAGCATATATGCAGCATATGTTTCTTTTTGCCTGGGTAATTATCAGATATAATTTGTTTTATATAATTATTAATCATCAGATATAATTTTTGTATAATAATTAATCTAAAATATGTTTTTTAATTTTTTTTAGTAGTTGCAGTTGGCGTTACACCTCCAGGATCACCGCACACTGGAGCAGGATCAGGCACACATCATTGGAGATCAAGATTAACTACGATAAAAAATTCGTTTCTGGGCAGTCCTAGATTCCATAGACGTAAATTGCTCACAAGCGCCGAAGAAGTGAATAGTTTACTTGCATCGAATTAATCGAAGTTTCATATTGGATCTGATAACAACTTTTGTTCTTGGTTTCCCTTGCAGGTGCACCTCACGCCAGAATCGTCGCCGGAATTTACAAAGAAGTCCTGGTTCGGTAGTTTGATGACGACCGACAAGGACGAAACTTTTACAGTATTAGTGAAGGGCAAGCAGTTAGCTAATGTTAAAGCTGATTTAATTCACGCGTTTTTGTCTGTGAGTTTTGAGACTGAAATTCAGTCTGTTGATAATGTTTTGGTCTGTGAAAGATGCAATGCGAGCGAGTAAATTTGTAATTTGAGATTTGGATTTGCGAACTTGTACGACAGCGTGTACATTCATGATTCATTTTTGATTCGCAGATAGCCGAATTGTCTCACAGCGTATGCTCGCAAACATCGTTTAAGGTGGAGTATAAAAGGGGTACATCCGGACCCGTCATTTTCCAGAGACAAGTTCGTTTCGATGTTGATATTAGTGAAAATTTAATGCGACCCAACGATCCTCTTTATGCCATAACGTTCACATTATCAAGTGGTAAGAATACAAGGCAACATTATTTTGAACAAAATAAATAATCAAGTACAATTCAACAATTACAAAATATAAATGAATCACGTTTACAAAAGTGTTACCCTTTCAGGCAACATAAGAAGGTTCCGCAGAGTATGCGAGCACATCCAAACGTTAATCCGGGCCCGAAATCAGGGACTAATGAGCAGTGGTCAGAGTCGAGCTGCACCCCCGAGTCCCAGAGCCTCACGCAAATTCGCTGCCGATATGAGCGAAAGTTCGAGCTGCGGCAGCGATACTAGTGAGGGCCTTTTCTTGAGCCCGCACCCTGCTACCAGACAGGTAGTCTGTTTTAACAAGGTAGCATCATTTCATTTTCCATCGCCAAGACACCTGAACCGTTATTATAATCGCAGCTATGAAAAACCCTTTCGGAAATTTGAAATTTCCGAAATTACCTCGCAGAACTTAGTATTTTAGTTCCATGCTAGTTAGTACTATAGAATTCTAATTCTAATGACTAATTACTAATTACTAATTATTGTAGCTGATAATTGTTTAAGGAAATTGAAATTTTCCCAGCAAAAAATTCACCGTCATCGTCATTTTTTTTTTTTAGACAAATTTTGTTGCGGCAAGATTTTAATGAATTAAAAAAGACAAATGGTTTCAGATCGAATCGGACATCGAATCGGAAACTTCGGTGTTTGACGTGAAGTCGCCGAATGGAAGACGAAGCTCAACGTCGACAAACAACAACAATCCCGGTGAGAGTGCGACGACGCCAAAGGCGGTGCGCAGCAACTCCGAGAGCCAGAACACGCCCGAGAAGAAGTGCGTGACGACGATGAGCGGGAGCAATATAGCGTGATACTACCGGAACATACGCTTTGAATTTCGATCGAGCCTTAAAAACATTTGGGATAACACCTAGCATTTCTGGTGGTCACACATTGTATTCCGAGATGTACATCAAAACTCGCTTCGTTTCATCGATTTTGACAAAAGTCTCATCAACGAAACATCCGCATCTGCCATAGACGTTAGGGCGCGATCAATTCAAGTCTTTTCTTTTGTACATTTCGTTGCTTTTCTGTTTGAAACAAAATGTCCGTCTTGCGAGCTTAAAAAAAGGTATCATTTGTTCATTTTTGATTTAAATCGTTGTAAATTTGATTGATTTTGTTTTTTTTTTGACATCTTTGTTTCTTTGTTGTAGATTAAATATTGTGATAGGAAAAAAAATTGGGCCGACGTGTGTAGAGCCAAAGACGCAGCACAATAAACTAGAGTGTAAAAAGTCGCAAAAGTGATACCAAACCGAACACCACGTAGTCAGTATTAAAGAAAAAAAAACAAACTTTAGTGCCGCTTCGCTAGTCATCATTGTCATGAATTTCAAATGCCAACATGCTCAACTCGTTTGTTTCCCGAAAATAATCTCGCCAGAACTGCTGCGGGGCTGCTTGAAAAAAAAAAATTGTAGAAGAAAATTCCGAAGACTCAACTGCCATTCAGAGGCGTTTATTTATTAAATGAAAAGAAAAACTTGTGCAAACAAAAGAAAAATGATCAAGGGTAACTTAGGGTTACTGACTAAGTGTTAAGTGTAAAATAGCAAAGGTGAATTTAATGATAATGAATACAAAAAAAAAGCGAAAAAAATGTCATTTTAGTTGAAACGATTATTACAAATGAGCCAAATAGGAAAACAATTTTTCGTATAGTAATGCTTCTCTTTCCGCTTTCAAGGTTGAGTAAACGACGAATCTAGGTGTTTCTTATAAATATTATAAATATTATAAATATTAAAATAAACAAATATAAGTATATATATTATACAAGGTATATATACCTAAGATATATTTTCTCAACAAACATATCTTAGCCCGGCTTCATAAAAATCAAACATTTAAAAAAAATGACGCATGAAAAATCATAAGTTGTTCCAACTTTTTGTATTATACACATAAGCAATTTTTTGTTGTTTTTTTTTAACAAAAAAGAAATCCTTTTGGAAGGACTTGTTCTCGCTGGTTGTTTTATTTCGTTGGCCTCTAGTCATTTTATAAAAGGGTCGAAAGTCATTGTTGTTCATTGAAGAAAGTTTGTAATTCCGTTACGTTTTTTGGAATACAATTTTTTTGTTACTTCTAATGTAATTTGAAATATATATAACCGAAACACGCATTTCATCAGTACACAATTACCGGCCAAGGATTAAGGATCCTATAAAATATTTTGTCGGATATAAAAAAAAAGTTTCAAAAAAAAAAGTAAAAAAAAAAAACGAGAGATAAGAAAGTGGGTGTGGAAAAAATAGCTGCTGGATTTTGTACCTATAGTTGTACGGTGTAAATAGGGTTATGTTTTTCTGTTTCGAGTGTCCAAGAGTGGAGAATTGAGCGGTGAGATATTAGAAGAGCAAGTGTAAAATTTTTTTACGGTTTGAATCAATTGTGCTCTGTTCTGGGCTGGACAAATTTTGGCCTCGTTTTGCGCCAAGAACTATTTTTCAACATTTGTATAGCGCCTGTTAAGATAAACCGTAAGATTCTGCTTTTTCCGTCAACATTGACAATAAAATTCTCAAAACTAAAAGAAAACTGTCCTTTCCATCGCTTGAAAGAAGAAATAAACATCAAAAACCCAAAATCGCGCCCCAGCGCCACCTGGTGGCGTTTCTTTCATTCTCAAGTGGAAGAAATGTCCGATAGGTAATGCTAACCGGGCGACATCTGGCGGCGTCTCGTTTTCTTCGTTTTCACACCACCGCCGAGGGGGAAAAAATTGTCAAACTGCAAAAAAATTTGGACAAAAAAAAACAAACAGAATAAAGAGGCACGAAAAATTTATTCTACCTCGAAGTTTGGGACAATGCTCGCAGGAAAAATTGTTACACGTATATCTTGTCCATGTATAGTATAACCCAAGAGTAGATATGGTTAATTGCTATATGATTAGTCATTTTTACACATAACTAAGTGTAAAATATGTATTTTACACCTAACCTCTGTTTGTTTCGATTTGTGCGCTTACTTGGATAGACATAGACATTCATAGAATTTAAGCCATCGTTTGCAATGAGGAGATGTGCAATTTTTTAACGTTCATTTTTACGTAATTCAAATTGAAAATTGATAACATAACCTACAAAAAAAGGGATGAGAAAATGATTTGTTTGAGCGAAAGAGCGATGAGAGAATGCAAGCGACGTTATTTCAAGATATGGTCAAGAAAAACAATTTTGTACAAGTTATTATTTTAGAGAGCGCGAAAGAAGTAAATAAACCAAAGGTCGCGTCTTTTTGTTTAATAAAAATGTGTATCCCATTGTTGATATTTTGTTGAAAACACACTGTGTTTCGAATGATGCAATAATAGTTTTCAATTAATTTATACGATTGTGAATGGTAAATAAACAAAATCTTCATTCTCTGATGTTGGAGACTATTTATTTCTCATACATAACCTCAAAGTAAGGTTAACCCGAGAACACTCGCGCATTTTCTAACCTCTTTTTCTAACTCCAAAAATCCTACTCGGTTATCTTTGTCGGTACGGCAAAATGCTCATCGCGCGAGTGACGACGGGTTAAGTTATTATGATTCCTCAACCAATTTTCCGTCTTTGAAGACCAGGCTCATCTTGACGGTGGCCTTGAAATTATGAGAGCGGTCGTGTTCCTTGATCTCGTAAGAAATATTTTTCTCGTCCAGGTAGGCCTTAACGTCGCTGACAAACTTCTCGTCACCAGCAACAACGGCGTATGCCTTGTCCTTGCCAAGGTCAACGAAAACTTCGATTAAGGAATATCCGGTTCCGTAGCCGTGCAAAAAGTTTTCGTTGAAGTCTTTCAGTTCTTCGACATGGTTGAATGTTATATAAACGTGTTTGTCGCTGAAAAAGTTTGTCAATCGTAAAGTTTGAACCAAATTTTAATTTTTCATAATTGTAAACAAAACCGAACTTAACCAATCAAAAGATGTAAGTTAAAATAAAAACGATGCAAACAATAATGAAAATGGTAAAAAGTTAAAAAAAGATTAAAAACAAAAAGTAGAATGTTAGAAAAAATATACGAATGTAAATTGTAAACAAAAACCAAAATGATAAACAATAAGAAATGTAAACATAAAAGAAGTGAGAAAATCTGTATTTAAATTGTAAACAAGAACAATGATAAGCAATAACAAAAAAATACGAAAAAAATTAAAATAATTTCAAAACATAATTTCGGCTCTTATAAATAAAAATATAAATTAAGATATAAATAATAATATGATACGAAAATCAAACTTACCTTTCCTCAACGGGAGCGGCCAAAGAAGCTGCTACCAAAACAGAAAAAATTGCGAAATAGCGGAACATCTTTGTTTCGTCGGGTTTTGCAAAGGCTGCTTGCTCGAATCTGATAAATTTTCATTGCGAATTCGCCGTTTATATAGACTCACTAATCTTCACGTAATATTAAACAAATAGCCGTGCGTGAAACATGAAACTAATTACCTGAAAAAATTATTCACATTTTTGCAATACGGAATTTTTTTAAAATACAACAACAATAATACAACAACAATAGATGGAAACTTTTTTTTTATTAATCATTGTTTGTTTTTATTTTTTGTTTTTATTTTGGAAGGATCAAATTTGGGAGGATGTAATAAAAAGAACCAATTTCGTGTGAACAGTTCATTACATCGATTTATTGTTAGAAGAATTTCATTTTATGCATTCTCCATAACGAAAAAAAAAAAACCAAAAAATTATTTACTTTTTTTTTCTTCGAGAACGTTCAAAGTTTTGTATCAAATAGGTGTTTGTCTAGTTATTTTTCACTGTGAAAAATTCGGTGCAACATATTTTTTTTGTTTCAGTCATTGCATTTGTTCAGATTCCTTTTATTTAAGTAACGAATTTACGAGGGTAAAAAATGTGAAACCTTTCTCCTCCCCTGCCTGTTTTCTTTTTTTTTTTTATATAAAAAATGTTATGCTTTGTTTTTTTTTCACGTTTACACCTAAAATTTTCAACAGTGACGGATTTTTGTTTTACGTTTCATATAAATATGTATCCTCATTTTTTTAAATATAAATCGTACCCCAATTGTTAACAACACACAGCCTTAAACATTTTAATTATTCGTTTTTCACGGACTAGTTACTCATTTTTCATCAACATTGAGTCATAATATTTATCGCAAAATTATTGGCTGCAATGCAAAATTGAAATGAAAAACAATACATATAAATAAACTGAAAACGGCTATTTTATTCATACATGGTTTATATTTCTGAAAAAAAAAAAAAAATATCTGTTGGCAGATTGGTTGGTAAATACAAAAAATGTAAAAAATTTTGTTTCTTCACAACCAATAAAAAACGATTGAACTTGTGTAGACGAGACAATTTTTTGAACTTTTAAAATTACTTAGCATGAACCTACAATGAGTTTGAATATTTATTTATGCGAATAGGAGCTAAGAGCGTGCTGACAATGTTTTTCTTTTTTATACATCTATTAATTTTTGTTTATGAAAAATGATTTTTTTTTTCCAATGAGAAAATAAATTTTTCATCTTTCAAAATGGTTCAAATTTGTTTCCTCCAGTTGTACGGTACCCAAATTGGTATGGAATTTTTTTTTCCACTCGACCAAAAGAGAAAGTGAAAACGAAATGTTTGTCAACATGGCAGCAAGCTAATTTATGCACAAACTATATTCCTCCTATGTGGTCACACTGAAAGCCGCATAGAGTGTAAATTCGTTAACATATAATATACATGTTCATTTTATTACTTATATAATATATATTAATACGAATTTTAGTTTACTTCGTCATTTCTTTTGCGTGTCGTGTATCTTCAGTTTTTTCCATTTCGTTTTTTGTTTTGTTTCTTTGAGTCGCAACACAATTGTATATCGTTTTTTTTTCCATATTTATACGTTAGATTACTTAATCATTAATTCCCCTCAACAATACAAATTTTCTAGACTCGATTAAACTCTAAAGTAATCTTTTGTTTCATTTTTATTTTATCGCAAATAATTCTTTCAAGTTAATTGATTTTCTTCATATATTTACATTCATTATTTACAGTCATAATTTTTTTTTTTTTTTTGGAATGACAAAAATACGATTCACTCCATGAGTTTGGCAAACATCATTTAATTTTGATGAGTGTGTTAAATTTTAGACATTTTCAGTGCAAAAAACAAGCTTTCTTTTCTCTTTGATATGCATTTCGTTTTTTTTTTTTTAACGAACAATCGTAACGTTCATACGTTCTTAGTTTGGATTTAAAAAGGAGTGATTGATCGGCTCGATGTAGTTTTTTTTACATTTATTTATACTGTTTATAATAAAATCTCCTTTCGAACGTTCGAAACAACTATTCAGGTTCATAAAAGAATGTCAAGTTTTTTAAAAACTTTCACATAATTCAAATTTTTCCAACCGCAATATCATCTTAGGACGGGTTTTTTTTTTTTTTTTTTTTGTTTTTGTTTTTTTCAAATCAGCTTTCGATTTCAATTTGTTTTACACATTTCTACTCAATTTTGTTCCTCGAACATTTTACAAAAACATTTTTTTTATAATAAAATAAAAAGGTTCAGTCTTGAAAAGCACCTCTGGATACGTACAGAAACCTCAACATATTTTCGGAGTGTGGTGAAAGGGATTAAAGATGTTCTTGTATCGGTGAAATAAATCGTTGGAACAAATTCACACTGATATGTTAGGCCGTTTTCGTACCCATTGAAAAAGTTTGTGCAACTCGGTTAAATTACTTTTAGTTTTATGAAATTATAAAAAAATTTATGTACAAAAGCCGACGGTTACAAATTAGCTAAAAGGGCGCAAAAAGCTGGAAAGAGCAACAGCGGAATGAACAAGTTAATACAACAAAAAACGACAAAGGAGAACCGTTATTCGTTGCTCAAGTTTTGTACTGAAAAGATTGAGTAGAAAAAGTGGCAGTACCAATGTGTCGATAATAAATACATCCACATACTTAGATATAAATACGTATTCTGTTCAAATTCTTAATTGTAATTTGATCCGGCTTAAATTAATTAAATCTAATTCTTTGGCAACTAGACGTTTATGGTCCGATTTTTGTTCGCTTAGATGTAAGATTTGTTTTTATTTACAAAAAAGAAACCGTCTCCCAATCGTTCCATGAGTTTTACAAATAGAATCCCTCGGTCTTGTTCATCATCCTGGACTAGGAAATGCCTATTGACTTTCGAGGATGATCGACCGATTACAAATGCCAGAGGGTTGGGGGGGGGGGGGTACACCTCCATTTCTTTTACTGCAGGCTTGATGTCAATATCACAATCAAGGTTTTGTTCTTGACTTTTAGTTTTTTCATCGCTGTGCTGCTCCATTTTAATGTTGGTCTTCCCACTGGAAACAAAAATATAAAATTCAATAAACATCAAATATAAAAAAAAAAATTTAAATTACACGACAAGAAAACTTGTAATGATATATTAAAAAAATTTCAAAAATATATTGATATTTTTAAAAATGAAATAGGTTTTATTTCATTATTTTATAGGTTTTATTATTTTATAGTTTATAAAATCGAAAATAATATTCAGCGCTACACCATTAGTTCACGTTTGGAGATGGCGCTACAGTAGCGATTTGGAGCTATGGAATAGGCCTATATAAATTGCGTTTAAAAACCTAACCTAAAAGTTTGTTTGTAACCTGGTATTCAGCGCACATTTTTATCAAACTTGAGTAAAATTTGTAAAACTTTGAATACTTAAAAAAAAACGAATTCAATAAAAACTAACAAAGTAGGCATTTTATCACTGCTTTATGAAACAGTTTGGTGAAAATTCACAAAAATTTGAGAATTATTATTACAAGTTTTCTTGTCGTGTAAAAAAAAAAACAAATAATAAACCGATCGTGATTACCTTCCCTGATAACCACCATTGATGTAAATGATTTACATAAAATTTGAGTAAATGTAACTCCTCATCGTGCTGCATTATTTACATAAATCGTTTACATCAAACAAAATTGTGCCAAAATTAATAAACAAATGAAAAAAAAATAATTTTTGGTTTTGCAAAACTTAGAAAATTCAAAAAATTTTGTTGCTTGTATAAAATTTATGTAAACAATGCGGAGTTAGATTTGAATAAATTTTTTGTGTAGCATTTATGTAAAGTTTACACAAAATTTACATAAATCTGGCTATCAGGGTTATAAGTACAAGATATTTAGAAAATATTAGACGGACATAATAGATATTAAAGAATATTACAAAATGTTACATTAAATGTCCGGCTGAATAATAATTCTGAAATACTAATTTAAGTTTTTGAAATTGTATGAATATTCAAGAAATATTATTTAAGCGGATATAAGCATAGTATTTGTTAATATTATGTGCTAATGGGGCAATTAGCGATTAATTAAATGAATTAAAAAAAGGAATCACTTAATCGCAACTCAGAACAACTAATCGGATGATTAATTCAACAACTTGTGTTAAAGTTGAATTCATCATTGTGTACCATTTTCTCAAAGGTGGTCCATTGGACTAGACTCATTAAAGCTGCACGCGAAAATAGGCTTCCATCATTGAGGGACAATGGTGCAAGTGGCCTCCATGCCCTCAGGGGGTACTCTCATGTTTCCGTTTATAACGCAACCGTTCATGTCGATGCTCACAGTGGCCGTCGGGTGACTCGTGTACGCGGCGGAGCTACGGTTCTCGCTACAAGCCTCGGCGCCTATCGACATGGCACATTGGTCGTTCAGCATCGGCACCGTGTAGCCCTGCACAAAATCCACAGTCGCCTCGTCCTCGCAAACAAACTCGGTCATCTTTGATGCAAAATTTTGAGCGCATTCTTCCGGTTCCTGCGTCGGGGTTGTGCTCGAGGGTGCGGTGTAAGTGCCCGCGTGACCGTTCGCGGACATGTATAGGTCGGGCTCAACTTTGTTTTTCGATGTTAACATTGTCTCAAGGCACTGATATAACAATTCGTAGTCGTCCTGAAAATGGTTCAACGGTTTTTTAAAATGTCACTCCTGTTTCTTTTTCAATTAATATCAACGTTGAATTTTTTTTCTGTTAAGGGTTGATATTAATATGGGGTTTTGCATTTGAGATAAATGAATGTTGGATCTTGTTGTACCTTTGATCTAAAAATACCTGGCCTCTTCATGTATAATAATTTAGCGTACATATAAATGTCTGCACTCTGTTCGAATTCGAGTTGTTTCATCAGAGTTGTCAGTAGGACAAAAAGACCAGCTTCTATGCCACCGAACCTGGAAAACAATGTTATTAATTAATTCCAATCTATACTTACTTGAAAGATATAATATACCCAAGTGAAAATGTATATATGGGTCCATAAATGGCACACATATAGAACATTCATGGGATATTTATGTATTTAAATATATATGGCCCATATATGGCACATAAATGGATTTTTTAGGTGGATCGCCATATGTGTCACAAATATGGAACCATATATGTCACAAATATGGAACCACATATGTCACAAATATGGAACCATATATGTGACATTTATATTTCATATATGTACCATTTATGATCCATTTATGTGACATAGACCCATATATGAATTTTTACTTGGGTATTGAAAATAAATGTATCATTTATACCTATCCATTATTACGATAGGCCCATTTTGATATTCCCTTTGAAAGTCTTGTATGACTTTAATAAATGATTTGGGATTATTGTTGTGAGGCCTGTGGACGATCCTGGCGCTCAGCTCGTAATCGTCCTGCAAACTTCTTACAGCCAAGTCTCGCAGGATCACTCCGTTCGCCATCTCCTTCACACCGCACATTCGTACTCGGAAATTCTCCGACTCCAAATCTTCCCCTTCCGCTGGCCAGAATTCTGGATATTCCTAAAAAAAAATAAATAAAACAAAAAAATATAAATTCAGTCTGTGAAATTAAACAATTATCAATTTTGTCGTCTTTTTTAGCACTTTTTTTAATACCTCATCGCATTGTGTTAGCATAACAACAGTCTGTGCATTGTGGTTCCACAGCATCTGCCAGAATTCCATGATCGTTTCCTTCAGAGGATGTTGGGTGATGATAAATTCACGGTTTTGATGGAACCCTAAAGTTTTAAACGAACGTAAAATAATTGCAATTTTTATATCTTCGTATTTTATAACTATTCATCATTGAACGCTAACCAGAAACCCATGTGGCATTAATATAATCGCTGCCATCAATTCCAGGCTTTGGCACCAGATGAACCCGTGAATTTTCAATGGGAACAATCTCCATGTTGCGATTTTTCGGGACGTTACAGGGTTTCGTCGCTGAGACCAAGTTGAAATCTTTGGGTTTCCAGGAAGTCACGAGCTGGATTAAAAAATCAACAATTATTAATACAGTCTTAAACAATGATAATAATGATAATAATAATAATAATAATAATAATGATAGTGAAATAAAAAAGAGCGTATAAAAAGATTGAGATTCACCTTGTACTGAGCCTCCAAATTGTTCCAAGGATTGATTTTATTATTAGAAGCACATAGCATATCTTGGACATACTGCAACAACTGGGCGGACTCTATATTCGTCTCGCCACTCTCAATCGCTTCCTGCAAAGCGTCGTGGATGAAAATGTACTGCTCCTCGGTTTGCACGAGGAAGTTCCGCTGGGTGCGAATGTGTCTGAGAAATCCGAAGACGTTAATCTCGCCCTTGCTCTTTGCTTGTTTCAGCATTGCGTCTATCACTATGTATGTCCCCGTTCTGCCCACTCCGGCACTTGAATACAAAAACGTTCGTCAATTAGAAATTGTAATTCACAATTTACAATTCAATTGTAATCGCAATTCATAATCTTAATTTCAATTTAAAATTAAACTCTGTGAAATTGACAATAATTTCATTTTTAATTTTGGTTGATTTTTGATTTAATTTCTTTTTTTTTTTTGCAAAATTGTACCTGCAATGTACAATGATTGGTCCCGCGTCGGGGGGATTAGCGTTTGATGATTTTCTGACGAAACTAAGAACGTGCAGAGGATGATCGGGAACGCCATGATCGGGCCAGCCGGTGTAGTGATACTGAAGCACTGTTCGTTCGGCCAGACTGGATCCGTTCTTCTTCTTCTTCACCTACAAAAATTATTTCCTATTAACATCAACCAAACTTCCCATCTCAATTGATCTCAAATTATCTTTCCCCATTTAACTGACCTTCAAATGACGAATGTGCAGAGTTCGAATAGTGTAAGTTGCCAGAACGTCCTCCTTTGCAAGACTGACTTGGATGTGGCCGTAGGTTTCTGTTCCTTCCTTGGGCCAATACATGTCGCATTTTCTCTGCAAGGAAATCGAAGTTTTGTTATTCAATTGATGTAACTAGTATTAATAAATAAAATTGAAAAATAAAATTGAAGAAAATAATTGATAAACAAATGAAATAAATTGAACTGAGAAAGGTGACCCAAGTAAAAATTTATAAATGTCACATATCGAAAATAAATCGCACACATATGGGTCCATAAATGTCACATATATGGTGCCATATTTGTGACATATGGCGGTCCACCTGAAAGATCTATTTATGTGCCATTCATGCGGCATATATAGATCCATATATGTGGCATTTATGTCTCATAAATGGGCCCAAATATGTCTCATAAATGAGCCCATATATGGATTCATATATGTGGAATTTATGTCTCATAAATGAGCCCATAAATGAGCCCATATATGGATCCATATATGTGGAATTTGTCTCATAATCGGGCCCATATATGTCTCATAAATGGACCCATATATGGATCCATATATGTGCCATTTATGTCTCATAAATGGGCCCAAATATGTCTCATAAATGAGCCCATATATGGATTCATAAATGAGCCCATATATGGATTCATAAATGAGCCCATATATGGATTCATATATGTGGCATTTATGTCTCATAAATGAGCCCATATATGGATCCATATATGTGGAATTTGTCTCATAAATGAGCCCATATATGGATCCATATATGTGGAATTTGTCTAATAAATGGGTTCATATATGGATCCATATATGTAGCATTTATGTCTCATAAATGAGCCCATATATGGATCCATATATGTGCCATTTATGTCTCATAAATGGACCCATATATGGGCCATATATGTATTTAAATACATAAATGTCCCATTTACGTTCTATATGTGCCATTTATGTTTCATATATGTGCCATTTATGGACCCATATATACATTTTTACTTGGATGAGATATGTTCAAGATGATACTAACTCTGCCCCGTTCGACTAAGTTTGTAATCATTACAATAATGGACACCCGCTGTTCCCAGATCATCCTCCAGAAACCGTCGAACGTCGGTGGCAACGGCCCTTGGGTACCTATGAATGCGCGCGCACGTTGCCATCCGTCGATGTAATTAGCATTGACGTAATCCTGCCCCTTCTTCGGAGGCCCTCCTCCACAGGATAATAATTGCACTCGAGTATGATCGTCTGAAATTGCCAATTAAATATTGTTTTACACCCAAATCAAACTAATAAAAAATTATTTAAATACTCTCAAATACTATTTTTAAATTACAAGTATTAACAGTCCTTTTTTTACAATTCAACTCAATTGATATTAAATTTAATTGTTACTTGGAATTTTTTCTAAAATTGTCCTTGTCCTGGTAAAATAATTATAAAGTGAATAATGTTCTAATCAGTTTTTGAATTGAAAAACGGGCTAAATTGTAAAAGGCAGTTTAATTGCATTAAAAAATTAAATTACAATTACGTTGTTATTATAGGAGCTAGAAGTTTAATTACACTTTAAGGATGTTTGACAAATTAATTAATATCATTTACAATCTGATCAACTTACAAGCCAGAATATTGAGGTAACGATTTTTAGCCTTGTTTTCAGCGAACTGCGAATTTTCAACGGTATAATCTCCAGTTTCAGCTTGGATAATCTCGTACTCCTTGCTGAATCCGATATCGCCATCGGCATGCAGAGCAGCCACGTGCTGGACAAAGTTGTCGACGGAAACAGCGGTCCGCTCTCCGTCCTGCTCGCTGTTTTCCCATTCCTGGAGCGTCGGCACGTTCCGCGGCGGATAGTCGAGGAAATAGTAAGCCGTGTGGAAACATTTCCTGAAAATTGGCCTAAAACATGGCCTGATAAGTTTTTTGTTCATTAATGCAAAATTGAAAATAAAATGCGAAAACAGAGGAACAAAAGTTGTGATCAATTAGCAACGAAGAGCGCCAGGTAACTGAAACCAATTTGATTATCGCTTGAGTCACCGCTTATCAGCTAGATAAGATTATGATTTTGTTCAACTGTGTGAAATTCATTTTAATTCCGATTCAAACAACAAAGAAACACTTAAATCTGGTAATTAAGAAAAAAAAAAAAAAACAAACATGAAATCAACTCTTGTGATGTTAAATCAATGATCCTAAATTTTAATCTTCAATTAAAATTAAACCTTTGATATTGAATACCTCCACAAAACGAACGAAGTGATGGCAAACATAACAGCAAAGCAGGCGCAAACGATCCCGGCAATGACGCCGGCACTGAATTCCTTGTTGCTCCGCGGCATCATGGGAGCAATTTTATCGCAGTCGCGAGCCACGAGCACTTTTTTTGTATCGGTGCTTGTGCCTTGGATCTTCAGGTCGCGATAAATCATGCTGCGCGTTGCTCCGCGAATTGTTACTTCGTATACTGTGTTCAACGTTAGATTTGGAATTGTCATCTAAAACCATAAATATTCGTTAGTTAATAAATTAATTAATCATTATTAAAACAATAATTATAAATTATGATAATTATACAAAAATAATTTAAAATAACAAATAATTGTAAATAACTTTGATCAAAACTTGAAACCAAAATTGAAAGAGAAAAACAAAGTAAACTGATAAAAATGGGAAAACGCAGTTTGAATTAAGCATATTTGATGGACGTACGGCATATTCTAAGTGTTCCTTTTCCGATGGAAGTTCTATTTCCTTATAATCGTCTGCATTTTCCTCCTTATAGTTGACATAGTAATAATCAATATTTGCGGCGGAACTAGGCCTGGCCCATTGCAAAAAAATGGCATCCTCCGCTTGGCAAGTAAGATTCAGAATCAAAGGAGCGTCCGGACCAATCGAATCCGTTTTTGTTGTTATGAATTCTGATGACTCGCCTTCGTTTTTCCAGGTGTAGGCTTTTACCCAGATCTTATACTCCGTGTTAGGTTCTGCAAAATAAATTGAAACAATGATCATGAAAATGAAAAAGGGTTCAACTGAAATTAAAATTTTCAATTGACTTACTTAGATTGTTGAGAGTGAATTCAATGGTACGATTTTGTTGTAAATTTTCGCTGACTTTGTGCGTCTCAACGGATGTAAAATTTTCATGGATGTAATAAATTCGGTACCCGTCAACCACTCCGTTTGCTTTTTCTGGTCTCAACCATGCCAGGTCTATGGAATTCGAGGTGATAACTCGGGTCGTCAGATTTAACGGTTTTGTTGGCACTGAAACAAAAGAACAAGTTCATAATTAATATCCTTCCTTTTTTTCACACCAAAAAGTATTTTTTGCTTTTTTTTTTCTCAACAATTTTTATATTTTTAACAGATAACACTTGAAATTTAATACTTTTAAAACTGATTTTTAAAATCTCTGATCGAATTGTTCGTGACAATACTTTTTAAAAATCAACTTTTTCATTTTAAAGAAAACGGGGGAACGAGGGGAGGAAAAAAAAACATATAATCTCGACGATGAAAATGTACGGTGCGTCTTTGGTTGACTGCTGCGTTTTTATTCGCGGTCTTTTGATATTCCTGTATAAAGCGTCGTATGTTTGCACTCACTTTGAGAGTGCAGGCAAAATCCTTTCAAGTGACCTCGCGCACTTCCTCGCTGAAGAAATGGAAAGCTTTTCCGAGACGGACGGTCCCACATTATAAATTCAAAATTTGTAAATAAGTGATGGCAATATTCGTCTGCTGCGGGTTTTTTTTTATACCAAAAAGAAACATCAAAGAACAGAAACAAGAAATGAATAAAAAAATTAATTAAAAAACTCTTAAACAATATTTTTGAAAAAAAAAAATATGAAATTCAGTGTATGGTTTTTTTTGTTTTCTTTTTGGCATTTCTAAAAAGACAATTTTCACGTTACAAGGCACGAACTTGAAATTGCAATTTAGTTTTTGCAAAGTGACTTCGCATCGGCAAGAGAAGTCACTTTACGTGCATCCGGCGCTTTTATTAACCGTAAGCAAGCGTGGCTTTTTGCATGATTGCTAACTCTGTTCATCATGACAATTCTTAATATACGATAATTTTGTTTTTGCAAACAATTATTCTTTTCATTATAAAAATCCCTCGAAACATTAAAAATTAAATTAAAAATAATCAATTTTTCGAACTGCACAATCATGCCATCTATCGGGAACGACAATTACAAACCCGTGGCGCCATCTATTGGATTTGAAAAAAATGATAAAAAATTTCAAAGAGCGCAATAGCGCCATCTATCGGGAATGAAAGTCACAAAAATATGGCGCCATCTATTGGACTGAAATACAAGTTCGTATTTAAAAAAACAACCACGCCATCTATGGGGAATCAAAGTTACAAAACAGTGGCGCCATCCGTCGGATTTTTCCGAAACTCAATGTTATCTGCAAGATCAACTAGAGCCAATGATTTAGTTGTTTCCAACTGAACTAAACTTCCAAAGAGGAAGTTCCAAGTAGATTGATCTCGCATTTTTAATGCGAAAAGTAAATATTTATTAGCCGTCGATTAATCATGCAAGCTATATCGCTTTCGTGACAATGAGATATGGATCTGTCAGTTGGCGACTTATCTCCCTAATCTCCCTACTAACAGGTAAATAAACAAAACTGGATGAACCAAAAAGTTTATTGTCAAAAAGTTTCATTGTCCAAAGTATTTGATGAAAATGAGTTGGCTTTTTTATTAATAGATTACAGTAATTTTGACTAATGCAAAATTTTGACAACATAACCTGAGTCTGAAACTGGTTGACATAGATAGGTGCGCGCGCGGCTTTATAGATACGTCGATTTGATAAGTTACTAGACGGCCAGGCTAACTTTTCCTAACCAGGCGTATTCTCAATGTACTGTACACATATAGCCACACTAATGCGTGAGTGCAGCTTCGGACGGCAGGTCAGCATTCGAAGCCACATTCCTACGATGTTCGTAGAGCTCGCGCTGAAAGCTGGAATGTTACACTTCTCATTCAAATGAATCCCGATCCGACATGACACGCTTTTTGTTACCCCCCCCCTTCTTTTTTTTAATCCATAACCAGATCTAATCCGACCCAATCGCAGATTACATTTATATTATAAAATGCAACTGCACTATTTTCCCATAAACGGGGAAAGTTCTTTTTCAGATGGTTTTCTCATTTGACGAGTGAAAGGAACTCGGCTATTCAATATCACTATTTTTCTCTTCGTATCTTTCGGAATTAGTGAAATCTAGATAAAAAAGAAAACTTTTGATATTCCTCTTTCATCTCAATCTTTCTGGGTTAGGGTTTCTAATATGCCGGATAGGTTTATTTTTATTTTCACAATAATTTTTATTTCTCGTATGAATTTCTAAAGATTGTATTAAATATATACGAATAGAATTTTATTCGTGTTACTAAAAAAAAAAAAAAAAAAAAAAAAAATACAAAGATAGAAAAGGAAAGAAAAACAAAATTTTTAGTAGAGCTCGTTTGACAACCAAGTCGATTTATTTTTGAGGTTACAAAACGCAACAACAAAAGATGTTGATACTAATATGGTCCGTGTGAACGGTTCGCCATCTTTATTTCCACTTTTTGCGTGCAATTCTCACGCGAGTAATTTGAGCAGTGTTACACATGGCGTAATACGTAACAAGCGGCAAACACCGTCCAAGATACATGCGTGTGCGCGCGCATGCAAAATGTAAAGGAAATTGAAATTTCGACACAAGGCAGCAAAGATGACTAGCGATTTTCGCACCCTCTCGCACAAATTGTAAGTTGACCAGCTCAGGGGCTTTTTGGCTGCGCGCCGATTATCGATTCTGCATGAGTCACAAAAGTCCCTAAGGCTTCGTTGCTATGAGTTTCACGATTGGCAATTTTCGTTGCCTCGTTAACCTCCGAATCTGCTCCCAATTTTAGAGGTTAGGTTGAAAACTGTCCCTCGATGGGTTTTAAATTGAAAACAAAAATGCGTTGTTGAAAACAATTTTTTGAGCTTATTAAACAAATTGAAATTGAAATTGACTTGATTAAACGCACGACGGAGCAGAAAGCATTGCACTTTTCTCGCTAGATCTGTGATAGAGTTATGAAAGAGAGGTTATGAAATAATTGGGATAGTTTTATGATAATCTATTCCTAGAGAGTTCATTTTCAACCTCGTCTCTTCATTTGCTTAGTTAAAATTCTGTTTATAATATCCTACAAAAAAAAAAAAAAAATGGGCACGAGGATCCATTTTGCACACGAACAACCGTGACATAAATATTGAAAGGAGGCCTATAACATTAAGGCAGGACTTTTTGCGCCTTGTCAAACAGAGCACGTGTCCCGCTGGTTAACGTAATCAAAAAATCAACATGATTTGAAACCGCGCGAGGAATTGCAAGAAGCGTTTATGCTAATCACCGGCCGGTTGTCATTTGTCTGCAGGTCTTAATGTGGTGGCTATAAGTATCAATGCTCACGAGTGAAATTGCAAAACTCAATCCACTCGGAAATCATCGTTTTATATCAATTTTGTGGTTACAACTCTGCGAAATTGAATACGCTCGTGTTCCGAAATATAACCTCAAATGATATTTTTTTTACCGCGAAAACAAATGTTCTAAATCGAGAGACACTTTGTTGTGTCTTCAAAGATGTTTATTTATTGGCTTCAAAAAAAAAAAAAAAAAAAAAAAAAAAAATATGTTGATAGACCTGCGAGCTATCCACATCTTTTTCTTTTTTTCTTAAATACTTAGAACTTTATTTATTTCTTAAACCAAAGAAAACATGTTGGCAGCCTTGCGAGATACCAAAATCTTCTCTTTTTTCTTAAACATTTGAAATTTAATTCATTTATTTATTTCTTAAAACAAAAAAAGATTGTTGGCAGCCCTGCGAGATGCCAACATCCCCTTTTTATTGTTTTCAAACTACGTAAAAAGTTCGTTTACAAAATTAATAGAAGAAAATTGTTGAAACAGTGTTAAGTTATCGTCTGGTGTCTTGTGAATGTATTTGTTACAGGTTGATTTATCGAGACAATTCATTTAAATTTGTAGTTTGTCCTATTTAGACGCGCTTTAGTTAGGATGGCGCCGCCAATGAAAACATGCATCGGTCATCGTTTAGAATGGCTCATTTCCAATCAAAATTCAGTGAAAATTATAAAACGTCCGAGCTACTCTGAACATTTAAAACTTCATTTATTAATTTAAAAAAAAACATGCTGACAGCCCAACATCTTTTTTCTCTTTTTTTCTTAAATCCTTCTACAAAATAATCTTTCAGTTGGCACCCCTGACAAGTTGCCAACTTAACTCGTTTTTTCCCGCTAATTTTTTATTTATACTATTTTTAAATTATAAATAATTCAACTATTTCGAGTATCATGTCGAAAAAAAAATCGTCCTAAACCAAGACACTGGTCCCTCGATAAAATATTGTTCAACAAGTCGAGTGACCCTTATTCAATTGGAACCCAATTGTTGTTACCACTAGAAGTTGGTCGTGGAAAGTCATGTGACTTGGTCCGACCAATGGGAACGGTGAAATTGTCGGACAGGATAGTACAAGTTAACGACTGGTAAGTAGATTTGTCGTACACGATTACCAATCAGATAGCGAAATGAAAACAAAAAAATGAAAAAAAAAAAAAAAAACCAGTCGAGTGAAATTGGTTCGAGAGCGCGGTTGATTGAGCTCGTTGAGCATCGCGGGCTGATGATTTACCTTGGAGCGCCTCGCTGTCATTTCCGGTGGGAGGGGATGTGTCGTTAGCATCGGTAGTCGTCTGCTCGATATCGCATTGGACTCGCGTAGAAGCGCAGATCAGCAGGCCAAGCATGAGCACCACTGGGCCACGTTGGGCGGCGTTGCACTGCCGGCTGGACCGCGACATATTTTTCGTGCCCTCTGCAGCTGCAGCGAGAACCGGTCGAGAGAGCTAGCCAACGCCTGAGTTCGATAAGGACCGACAATCTCAAGACCGAGAGAGAACCCCTCTGTCTATGCCGAGCAAGTTGTCTTTGCACAACCAATCGGCCCGCCAGGACCGATTGCGATCCGCACAACTTCTTCACGCCACATCTTCACATCATCCGATCGATGATTCACCACCTTTGATTATCCAACAGTCGGGTTATTCTTGCGGGTAATTAGTCTGTCAGAGAGAGAGGACACATTCGCCTAAGAAGAAAATGATGAATAAACAAAAGAGGACGCATTTCGAGTGAATACAATGTGCCAAGAGGGAGTCTCTGCTTTCCATCGCAGATAATGTTTCTTTTGTCTACGATGAAAAACGAGTTCACTTGTGCTCGTGAACAAAAATATTCTCCAAAACTCGCGGGGTTGAATCAAGTTTCTAACATACAAATTGGACCGCCCTTCTTTGATAGGAGTTCAGTCGTCAGGCTCGATAGTCAAAATGAAAACCAGTAGAATTGAAATAAAATCATCGATTTAGTTTGAAAAGACATCGGAAAATGAATAATTGGTCTTCGTGATAAGTTAGACGAGTTATTTTTGTTTTTAAGTATAACCTGAAATAAAACTGTTTTATAAGTGAAAGACAGAAGTCATCTTTGAAAATAATTACCAAACTTGTTGGTAAAAATTATAAACTGTTTAGTAAAAATTATACCAAATATTGAATACAAATTATTCAATTTTTTGGTATTTTTATTTTTAATAAAAAACAGTGTAATAATTTTTACCAACAATTTTTTTCCGTGTCCTTTTCCTTTTTCATCAATCGTTTTATTTCCTTGCATACATTCATTTAACTTTCATCTTGAATATGAGATGGATTATCAATTTTTCCTATCCCGCGAAATCGTTCTTCATAAGACCCTGTGTGAAAGTACCGATTTTCAGTATCAATTTATTCACAACTCAGATGAATCACTTTTCAACGGTCCAATCATGTCTGCCATAAGTTTCTTTTTTTAATAATGAAAAAACCTCATTGTTGTTATGTATTGATCTGTTCTATCAATTAGGACTGGATTTTAACATAAAATGAGAGGTGGGAGAGTTCAGCAGGGAGCCCCGCCTACTAACCAACCAAATTGCAAGCACAGATTATGATGTAAGGAAATTTGTTGGAAAATTCAATTGGAAGTTCTGTCAACTGGGAGGTTGAAAATGCGTCTACTTTCCTGACACCGTTCACGTATCGTCACTTCGAAAGATTAGGACTTTATGTCAATCCGTCCCTGGGGCTGCTTCTACCGCAGGGTCAATAACATTATCCCATTATCTTTACTACATCAAGCTTAGTTTTTTAGAAAGTCATCATTGAGATGTCAAGATGCACCCACAAAAACGAATATTTGGAGGAAAACCTTTTGCACCAAATCAATGCAAAAATATTTTTGAATATTGTTCAATAATATGTTTGCATTGAAGCAAAACAATTTGATAAGTTGCATCAGGAGAATAAAAATTAAATGATTATTCACGATCCTGCTGCTACAGTTTTTAAAATTCAATTATGCGTTCCTGTGAGACGTATAGGTTTTGACATGGATATGTCCATTGGCTGGGGATCAGGCCGAATCAATCATCCCTGTTAGCACATAAGTTTAAAAAATATTATGCTTATATCCGCTTAAATAACATTTCTAGAATATTCATACAATTTCAAAACCCTAAATTAATATTTCAGAATTATTATTCAGGCAGACATTTAATGTAATATTCTTTAATATCTGTAATGTCCGTCTAATATTTTCTGATTATTTTGTACTGATAGGGATCCTTTGAATAAATCCTTTCGGTCAGTGTGCAGAACCGTTTGATGCAATAGCATCATCAACGGACTAAACTCTTCTCGATGTTTGTGACAGTTGCAATTTTCAAATATCTTTTTAACATCCAATCTTGCAACACATTCAAGATGACTTGGTGTGAAATGTTATTTTTTTACTCGACTCCAGCCACGTCCGTTCGGAAAAGTGCTGAGGATTATTATAAAATCAGAAACCAAACTAGGTTATGTGTTGACTCCTACCCTCGTGAATGAAATGAAAAGGGTTCGGGGCAACTCGGCCACCAAAATATGAAACCATGTAAAAATCAATATCATTGGCCAGAGATCTAGGTTATGACTGGATATCGCCGATACGCGTTTTCCAATTCTTCCCAAGAAAGTGTTATTGAGGAAAGTTCGTCACTAGCACGATCGGTCAAGATTTATAACTCTTTGTCTTTGCATCCTCATCGTCAACAATCTCATTGAGTTCTCTTTTGTTCTCTCTTTTTCTCTCTCTTTATTTAAATGTGGCCTCTCTCTCCAAATGCGGGGTGTAGACAGAGATGTGTTAACGCCAACACCCCTTCGGATACACAAACTGGTCAGTTTGGTCGGATCAGAGGTCAATTAAAAAAAATGATTACTTTTTTTTGTTGTCAAATGGTTTGTTGTTTCTTTTGGGTTCAATGATCTATGAAGCCCCGAGGGTTTGTTTCTGAGAAACTAGTGTGGTGTCCCATGGACGGGGTGCGTCAATTAGTTGTGTGGTGTGTGGGATCGGTGTTATTGTGGTAACTGTTTTTTTCTTTCAGTTGTCTGAGTCAGAGATGGCCGAAGCCATAGCGCGTTGAGTTGCGCGCGTACCGTGCAACCAACGGCGGTGATCGGGCCTAAGCGTCGGTCTCGGGGCCGCGGACCCTGGCGCCGCTACGGTGACAGTTTTTGATCGACGCGAACAATGACGCACCCCGGAACAAAGCAAGCGAATTCTCGCGCACGAACCAATCGCGCGTCACTCGCGCGTACACGAGCTTAACTAGCCGCAGCACCAGCCGGACACGCAATTCCCACTCCAGCGCATGGGTTTCTCCCTCCCCTTAAACACGAGTCCTGTGAGCTCTCTCTCGCACGACATACATCGACCCGAGGACATACACGCCATCTCTGAATTCAGGTTAGAAATGGATCAGTGCGAATTGCACCAATATTTTTCATTTTCAATTGAAAAGTATAATTAATTGTTGAAAATATTTTTTTTTCGAGGTTATGTTATGGTTCATTGCCCTTTTCATTTTTTAGGGTTCACGTTTTAGTAGAATCTTTGTTTAATTTCATTTATATCGGATGGACGAATTATCCCTTATTTATTTGCTCTTTCAAGGCAGCAGTTCACTCTGATGTAACTTAATCAGTTTTATACAGCGTATAATAATTTGAGTAATAACTTGTAGTTCATTTTGATGTTGTTTATGTGGCTGACTTTTCATTTTGGGGATTTCATAATATTTAATGCACTTAGGATAACGAATGTATTTTAAGAATCAGTCTAATTAACTTGATAATTGACCCAATTTGCTCAATAGATTCTTAATTGCTATAGATTTGGCGTGAATAAAAAGTATAGATTGATGGTACAAGATGTAAGTCGGCAAGGTAGCAATCATCAGTACTCTGAAATTCCATAGAGATCTGTATTACCGACCGAGGTCAACTTACCGACTGTAAATAGGTTACCAAGCCTATAAATTTTTGGGGAAAATTGCTTTTGTACCATTCAAAGATATTCTTTTTTATCTATCATTGGTTTGGGGGGAAAAATTAATAGCAATAATCAATTAGTAAAAAAAAAAAATAAATAAAAAAAAATATTTTGCATCTTTGAAACTCACCTCCCTCGTCTGTAGTGACAATAACCTGAGTCGACGGACCGTGACCTTCAGGATTGAACACTTGCAGGGATACAAAATACTGCGTGTAAGTTTCCAAATCCTGAATTGTGTGACTCTGGAAAAACGGAATAAATCTGTGAGAGTGGCCAAGATAGGGAGATTTCCTTTTTTTTGACTTTTTCTTTTTTCTGATAGAGAGTGCACGGATATAAATGAATTTATTTACCTCAACTTTTGAGTCACGGATATAAATTTCCTTGACCTCGTTAGGTCCTTTATCTCGGGGTCGATAAGCGATTCTATATCCTAAAAATTCGCCGTGAATCGTGTTCCGTTTTGGCGGTTTCCAGGCAATAAATATCGAAGACACAGAAGTATTGTGCGCTGCTATTATCGTCGGCTTTCCATTAGGAACTGAAAAACAACAATTTCTGCGTTAATATATATATATCTGAAATATATATTGAAATATATTGAAGATTCTATTTTTTACATCTTTGATATTTGATAATTTTAAAAAATTTGACAAACATTTTCGTTGTAGTTTATAATACAAAACATTTTAGTTCTATTTTTCTTTGAGATATGTGGGATAGCGTATCTGACACGGTATCAAAAATGATTTTGTATTTGTTGGACAATTTTTGTATCCAATGGAATACAAGGATCAGTATTATTGGAAACTTTTCTATTTCATGTTAGATTGATTGCTGAGGAAACGGGAATAGATTTTTGTGCACACAATTTTCGTTGCTACTTTCGTTTGCACTCCAGTTTCATTTTACAAACAATTCTCAGTAAATTTATTGTTTCAATATTTTTTTACGAGCAAGATTTTTCGCGAGGTGCTTTTTAATGAAACGTTTGTTTTTGTCACAAGGAAATAAATTTGTTTGAAAAGAATCTCACGTTTTCATTAGAATTTTTTTCAACCATTTAAATTAAAATTCGACTATCGAAAGTAATTTTCTGGACACACAAACGGAGCATTTTTATTAAAATTCAACTTTTCAATTTGAAATGATCGGAAAATAGCCGGAAGTTCGACTTCCTTGAATAAAAATTAATTTTATCTCATTTTTCGTTCCATCAATTTTTCACTCATGTTTGAAATGATTCACGTTTGAAGTAAATTATTAAACATCGAGGAAATTTTTCCAGGAGTAATCGAATTTCCACGAGTAAAATTAATAATCAAATATTAACTTGTAGTAAAATTTTTTATCGTTTTTTTTTGTTTGTTCATGTATTAACTCAATTTCATTACTTTTTTGAAATAAAAGAAGTCTCTTTTTATTTATATCACAGCGATAGAATTAGTTTCGAGATGAGCCAGCGCCAAAAATTTATAGCTGAAAATGCATTATGCTTAGAAGCATGTACGCAGTCATAATATACCATGATCTTTTTCCTTTGTGACAAAACAGAACATAATTATTTTAATTAGTTTTAACAACAATTGGAGCAGTGAATTTTGAATCAAGGATCCGAAAAACTTGTACAAACAAATTTTACAAACGTGTGAAACAAAATTGTAAAAACAAACGCTATGATGTAAACAAAGAAATTATAACAAAGACTCCAGTTATAAAATTTTGATTGACCGAAACAGTTATTTTTTGTTTGAATTTTTAATTAAAGGTACAAGTTGCGAGCATTACTTTTCGTTCTTTGAGTGTATATAGGTGATTTTTTGTTCTATAATAAAAACTATTAAAATTACATTTTGAAGGTAATTTTCTTTATCAACATGTTCCTTTGTAATTTGTTATAAAATAATTTTCCCTTTCGATCAAATTTTTGCTATTTTACACCGGAGGTTATAAAGAAAAAAAAGTTCATTTAGTCCGCCCGCACGAACGAAAATATAGGCAAAATATGGAAACAAAAATATATTTTGGAAAATATGAATAATATATTTCATCATATATCGCGGATAGTATACTTATTGCGGCTTTTTTTTATACAAAAATATAAAATCAGAATATAAAAAAATATATTTCAGGCTAATATAATGTTATTAGCAAATTATTTTTAATATTGTTACTATTTTATTAAGTTTCAAGTTTCTTAGCTATGAAAACTACAATTAAACTCCTAATGTTTGTTGAAAAACTGACATGAATTTTCGAAGATTCGATCCCATGCCTCTTGATCGAGTAGTGTGATGTCTTGTCCACTGGACCACGAGTACATTTCAAGTTACACACCTTTATAGGAAAATTCACTCATGTGATGAATTTATTGCAAAAATATAAATATTTTATAATTTTGAATATAAATTTAGTTATAACATATATAGGTTCAAAATGCATATAAATTAGAGTATAAATAAAAATATAAAAACAAAATATATATTCTAGTATATACCCCTTTATATTTTTTGAAAATATGAATTAAGGCATTTATAAAAATATACAAAAATATATTTTTGGATATAACTTTCAACATTTTTAAAATACATAAATACATGATATATATTGGATACATAATTTTGATATTATATATTATTTGCCCATATTTTTATATATATTTTCGTCCGTGCGGGCGGCCAACATCCTAAAAGTACCATAAAATAACTAAATAAATAAATTAAAAATATGACAAAAATGAATAAGTCGCTGAAAAGTTGGCGCCAAAATATGTAAATTGGTTTTGAGATGTAGATAAGAAAAAGTGGACCAGAAGGACGTTTGCTCGGGGATCAATATAAATTGCGTTGAAATCGATTGGTAGCATTTGCCTGGGGTATTCGCTCGTCGTTCTTGCAATATATATGAGATCGCTTGACGCTCCCGCTTCTGTCTGAAGAATTTGCGATTATTTGCGATTCAAAAGAGGCGGACGTGGGGGCGGCGGCGTCGTCCGGCGACGACGTGTCCGAACGTGGAATAATTTGGTCGCGAGTTCGCAAACTCGTGCAATATCGCGGGGGCCAAATGAATTATCGTTACTTCTATAATTCGTGAGCATTGAATTGGCGGCACGTGGGCGCTTTGCAACACTGCGCGCCCAACTTTAATGCCCTCGCATGTATAAATTCGCGCGCCGTCGCCTGGGACTGCGAATTCGTAATGCGTGCGGTTAAACCACGTAGTTTACGTTAGAGACGAGCTTTGTCCTCGAGGGAAAAGAGAGCGAAGCATCTGTCCTCTTTGGCCAACCAAACTCGCGCACAAGATACCAACTCCAATTTGATAGAGTGGTCTTAACGAAATTCCATCTAACCCCGCACGAGTGCATAACCCACTACCCACTTTTATAACAAAATTGTTGACTAGTCTGATTTCCAGTTATAATTTGTATCTTATCAAAATTTTCTTTCTCCCTCTGTCTCTCTTCACGTATGTTGTTGGATAACAACAACCACAAGTTGGTTGTATCATTAAGAGGAATATACATATAGAATGGCAAAATTTACACCTAAATTCAAAGGTGGATTATTGAGAATGTAGGACAGAAACATGTTTCGACAATGCTGCCATGCATTTTTTTTATAACAACAAGATAAGTTTGTTTGGTGTTGAATAACTGAATAACAATAATGTACGGTTCTGTTATGAATATTAAAATGATGTTCATTCATAACAAAAATGATTAATCAACGTACATTTCGAGGCATTGTGTTTAGACACTGGTGGTCCTTTTTTTGTCGAACTAGAAATATTACAAGTGTTGCAATTCAAGTGAGCTAATTTTGTAGACAGTCCCGCGCGGACGAAAAGAATATATAAAAATATGGGTTAACAATATATAAAATGAAAATTATGTATCCAATATATATAATGTATTTATATATTTTAAAAATGTTGAAAGTTATATCCAAAAATATATTTTTTGTATATTTTTATATATGCCTTAATTCATATTTTCAAAAAATATAAAGGGGTATATGCTAGAATATATATTTTGTTTTTATATTTTTATTTATACTCTAATTTATATGCATTTTGAACCTATATATGTTATAACTAAATTTATATTCAAAAATATAAAATATTTATATTTTTGCAATAAATTCATCACATGAGTGAATTTTCCTATAAAGGTGT